>ML353283.1:0-24871 GCA_005239505.1 Nicotiana paniculata | reverse complement strand
TTGAGGCTCCAACGGCTAGATTTTAAAAATCTGGCCGTTGGCCATTTTTTTAATTTTTTTAATCTTTTTTTAAATTTTGACCGTTGGGCCCGCTTGGCCCGGCTCAGGCCCGCCTGCCGGGCCCGGGCTAAACGGGCCCGGGCTCACAGGTCCAAACATGAGAACCGGCCCCCCACGGGCCTAAAGCCCCCCAAGCCCGGGCCCCCCACGGGCCTAAAGCCCCCCAAGCCCGGACCCCCCACGGGCCGGCCCGTTTAGCCCGCTAGCTCGTATAGCCCGCGGGCCCGGGTCGGGCCCGGCCCACCTGCCACCCTTGAAGACACTCACTGGTCTAATAAACTAAACAGACATAAGTACAGAAATAACAGAACATGACATATATCTAATGTCTATACAATATGGCAAACAACATAACAACTACAACAAGGAAGGAAACCGACAAACAGTAACGGAATACCAGAAAATACACAGAAGGATGGACGGAACACAACCCTAGTCCGAAAATCACATTACAGTAAGGGCAAGTAGTAACTCAGCACTGCAATAGTTTCCACATCAGGACTTAGCCAACAACCTCAATAAATTGGTCAAAATCTTCAAGTGTAAACTTTCACCCGCAAATTTTATATTGGAAACTTTAAAATATAATCTTTCCAAATAGAAAATTCTTTGAGATATACTTCCTTCGAATATAAACTTTGCAGATAGAAAACGTTCAAACATAGTTCTTTCAAAATAAATATTTTTCAAATATACTTTTTCAAATAAATGTCTCCCAAACATAGTTTTCTTCAAGATAAATACTTTTCAAATAAATGTGTTTCAAACATAGTTCCCTCAAGATAAATACTTTTCAAATATACCTTTTCAAATAAATGTCTTTCAAACATAGTTTCTTCAAGATAAATCTACCGGGATCCCGTCCCATAGTTCCGAATTTATCATGCAGTACAGAGGGATCTCCCGGAATACGTCCGTAGTCCCAAAATAAATATGCAGTGCTGGGGGATCTCCCGGAATACATTTGTAGTCCCAAAATAAATATGCAGTACATGGGGATCACCCGGAATACGTTCGTAGTCCCAATTTAAATATGCAGTACAGGGGGATCTTCCGGAATACGTCCGTAGTCCCAAAATAAGTATGTAGTGCTGGGGGATCTCCCGGAATACGTCCGTAGTCCCAAAATAAATATGCAGTATAGGGGGATCTCCCGAAATACGTATGTAGTCCCAATTTAAATATGCAACGCAACCAACAAAGACAATAATTATAGCACCACATAAAAAGTCGTACATCACCACATCAAGCACAAAGTAACAATGCCGTTAATACAAAGTACGACGAGTAAATCAAAATAAGGACTTTAAATCACAAGGAAAACAATAGAACTCATTCACAAGGAATAATCACGGTAAAGAATACTAAGTGTAAAGAGACAGCTTAACCAAGGAAAAACAAGACGTAACAACGAATACACAATAGTCAAGTCAACAATAAGAAGCCAACTCAAGTCAAATAATTCCAAGTAAAAGAAAATCGACTAAGATATAGGTTATCTAATCCCCTTTTAAGGTTGAGCAATCACGAGAGATATTCAACAACTAAAATAAGGGTAAGTAGCAAAAGATAATCGTAACTCCAATTAAGGATAAATAAATATAGGATGAGACACTAATAATTTCAATTAAATATAGGCAGTTTATGAAAATATAGCATGACGATAGAAGAGGTAAAACCTTCGGTTAAGTCAAATCAAGGTCAAGTAGACGGTAAGGGTGAATCCTAAAATAGAGGAACTCCAGAGCATTTGGCGATCTCATATGTGTCGATATTAATGGTGACTCATTATTTCGATGAATCATTTCTTCGGACAGAAGAAGATTATGTAAACACTTACGAAAGATTTGAAGTTCAGACTATGATGACTGGCATCCTCACTTACGCAACGGAATTTAGTTGATGGAGGTCTTTTCCCTTCTCACTTTTTTTGGTGTTCTTGGCTTCGCTTCTCTGTTACTACAATCCTTTCATTTCTCTTTGAAGGCCTTTGTCCTACTTATAGCATCAGTCCGCTGCTCAGTGAGAAGAAGCATCAAATGATTTGGACAGTTGTCGCGCTGGCGGAGAGCAAGATCTTAGTCATTTCGCCTTTGTGTGATAACTCTATCTTTCTGGCGACGTCTCCGGCATAAATGCAAGGAGGATGAAACAGCTACTTTCGAAGTAACAGAAAGCAATTATCTCTAATCAAAGCATGTACATGTGAAACTAGCAAATAAGAACTCAAGCGTATCAAGAACAACTTCATACAAGGTGAATATAAGGACCTAAGAACCATAAAAGGCGAACTTCCCACAAATAAGTCCGAGCACGCACTCGTTACCTCACGTACACAGACTACAATCAACATATAAGACTCGAATCCTAAGGCGTAGTTCCCCTACACAAGGTTAAGCAAGATAATTACCTCAAATCGCTCAACTCAATACGAAACCACGCTCTTTCCCCGAGTACCCAACTGCGAATGATCCAAATCTAATCAAATAAATTTCATAATGTAAACAATACTACAAATAACCACTTTAGCTAATGAATTCAAAGCTAAGGCAAGAAAATAGGAAAAACGCCCTAAAAGCCTCCCTGGACCCACATCTCAGAATCGGGTAAAAATCACAAATTACGAAAACCCATTCATTCATGATTCTAACCATACCAAATTTACTCAAATCCAATACCAAAATCTCTATTAAAACTCCAAAATTCGGCCTAAGAATTTTTCTCAAATCTTCCCCAATTTTCCACTCTAAATCACTAATTTAATGTTGAAATTAAAGACATAATAATGGGAATTAGCCAAATATAGGTAAGAATCCCCAAACACCCACGCAAGAATCTCTCCAAAAATCGCCTTCTACCAAGCTCCCAATTAAATTTTGTGATATGAACTCAAAACCCTCGTTTTTGAACTTTAAATTCTGCCCAGGTGTTCCTTCTTCGCGTTCGCGGAACTCTCAAAAGCCATTACCAAACTCTTCTCAGATAGCCTCTAGTATAATAGTCATAATTTTTCGTACAAAACTCCAAATGATAAATGGTTTAATATTTTGAAAACTAGAAACGAATATCTACAACTTTCATGTTTCGGTCATCTTTCAATTCCTTATATATTGTGAGATCTAAGCTTCCAAAGTCAGCCCTGTGCAACGCAAATTTCTTCTTTATCTTCCCGGACAGTCTGTAGTGTACTAGCCATAACGTTTTGTACACATATCCAAATGCTACATGGTTTACTTTTCTGAAAACTAGACACAAAGAGATACAACTTTAGTTTTTGGATCATCTTCAACTTCCAGAATCGGAATCCGACCCCAATATCAAAAAGTCCACTTCCGATCAAACTTCTCAAAAACCTTTAAATTTCTAACTTTCGCCAAATTGCCTCAAATTACTCTACAGACCTCCAAATCTTAATCCGGACGCACGCCTAAGTCCAAAATCACCATACGAAGCTGCTAACATCATCCAAAACTTATTCCGAAGCCATTTACACCAAATCAAATTCCGGCCAAAGTCGTGCTGCTTAAGCTTCCAAAAATAAAATCTTCCTTCCAATTCGACTCTAAATCATCTGGTAGCTAAATTCAATCATGCACGCAAGCCAATATACATAATATGAAGTTGTTCAAGACCTTACACCGCTGAAAGGAACTTAAGTTCCCAAAACGACCGGTCGGATCGTTACATTCTCCCCCTCTTAATACAAACGTTCGTCCTCGAACGTGCCAAAAAATCGCCTCGAAATCTCTGAATCACTGAATGCACACTTCCAACATACACCCGCAAGTTAAAACTCAAGAAGCATAGAACGAAAGAGACTGAATATGAAAGGATAAACACATAAGGAAACTATCAAACAAGCCTGACAAGCACAACTCTCTACCAGTACTAACCTACAAAGCAATATAACAAGGAAAGAGTTAAAGTATATGAACAAATCACAAGGTTCCCATCCTGATATATATCTTCTATCACGGTACACAGCTCGGTTCGAACACATCAAATCTCATGAAATCACGAGGGTCTCGCCCTCAATTCTAAATCACAGATCGAATATATATCATACCAATTGAAATCTCCTACTACTCAGCTCTGCCAAAAATAGTCACAACACTAGCTGAACTCACCCTGGTAGAGTATCAAATCACAGCTCGTAACCAAAATACTCAGGAAAAATCACATCAAGCTTACCATGATGAACAACAAGGACTCACTTCTAGTCTCACCGCTCTCAATGCTGAATAAAAACAATGATAGACACGGGCTATCACTCATAGAATCCCCCAACAGGAGCAAACACGAAAATAGAGTGCAAAACATGAAACTCACTCATAAATGAAGCAACAAATAAGGGATTCGTCCCGACCAACAGAACTATAATGAAATACAAATGTTGCCCCTCTGTAATAGATCAAAACATACATGTATGATAATATCTGGTACAACGGCCCCCCAGACTACTATATGAAACACATCAACGGGCTGGGCCTCCCCTTCTTGGGCGCTCCATATTCGCATGAATACCGCGCTATAACACATTTTCCCAGAGCCTGGGACAATATCTCACTATGTGGCTGATATCTCCACACTCAAAAGCAATCTCTCTACTGACGTGGCGGTGGAAACTGCATCGTACAAGAAGCTCTGAGACCCATGAACACCTGAAACACTGCACGAAGCCGGAAATGCAAACTGAACTGGTTGACCCACAAAACCTCTACCATGTCTTAACCTGCCTCTAAAATAAGGTCTAGTAGATCTCTCTGGTCCATGAAAGCCTCCTCGCCTCCCTGAACTCTCTCACCTAGTCTCGTCGGTCCACTCGCTCCGGGTCCCACATGTCCTCTAACCGGCGAGCAATCATTACCACCTGTTGAAACGAGGCATCTGACTCCAACTCTCAAGTCATGATGAACCGAATATCATGTCTGAGCCCCCAAATGAAACTACAGACTCGCTTTCTAACTGTAGCGACCAAGGCAGGTGCATGTCTGGCCAACTCACTGAATCTGACGACATACTCAAATATTTACATAGTTCCCTGACACAACTGCTTAAACTCCGCGCGCCATGCATCTTAAAGGGACTGAGGTACAAGCTTTCTCAAAAAATCTCTCAAAACTAAGCCCATGTAAGTGAAGCTGCATCGGCCGGGCTACCCAACTCATATGCCCGCTGCCACTAATAAGCCGCCCCTTAAGCTAGAACGTAGTAAAAGCAACCGCACTCGTCTCAACAATATCCATAGTGCGGAGGATGCTATGTCAATCCTCCAACAAACCATGTGCACTCTCTGAATCCAAACCGCTGAATGTAGGAGGGTTATATCTCTTGAACCTTGCATATCTAAGTTGTCCTTCCTCGGATACTGTTGCTCTGACCATGAGCTGAACTGGAACCACATGCTGTGTCACCATGACACCTAGAACCTAACCAACATGAACCCGCTGCTCTGAAGTGTGGGGGGTGGGAGTCTGGGTTCTTCCCCCGGTCTGTGAAGTAGTTGGTGCAACCGAAATCGACCCCGCCTGAAATAATGTACCAAACATGCTCAGGAACTGTGCTAAGGTCTCCTGAAGTCCGGGGGTAACAACAGGCGCCTCCGGTACCTGCCCCCCAACTGGAACTACTGGCGGCTCCTCAACTGCTGCTCTGGTAGGTGCCCTAGCTGCGGAAAATGTTCCTCGTCCTCCTCTGCCTCTGCCTCTGACCCTAGCGACATCTACTTTGGGGATAACATCATCAGGAACCGCAACTCGTGTCCTCACCATTTGTGAGAGAATGTAATGATAAATTTCAAACTTCAAGATCAATGAACTCGCACGTCTCCGTACCGATCCACAAGACTCTACTAAACTCGCTTATGACTCGTAGGACCTATGAACCTAGAGCTCTGACCCAATTTTCCCTCCGTTGGGTATCGTTATGGCACCTAGTCTTAGGGACTAGGTAAGCCTAACATTCATTGAATAACAACAATAATAAATAAAAACTAACAATCTCGATATAGAATCTTTGCAAAAAAAATTACAATTTTCCCAAAATCGGTAGTACAAGTCATAAGCTCTACAGAGTTAACTACACTTCTAAATACAACTGTTTGGAAATGAGTAAAACATTTGAAAACAAAGTAAGAAGGTGACTTTGAAGAATGCGAATGCGGCGGCAGGGTTACCTTGATTCTCCTCAGCAAGGATCCGTACAGCTACTAACAATCAATACCTGAATCTGCACAAAAATGTGCAGACGTGTAGAATGGGCACACCACAACGGTGCCCAGTAAGTATCAAGACTAACATCAGTGAAGTAGTGACGAGGACTAGTCAAGACACCCACTGGTCTAGTAAACTAAACATGCATAAGTACAAAAATAACGGAACATGACATCTATCTAATGTCTATACAATATGGCTAACAGCATAACAACTACAACAAGGAAGGAAAACAACAAACAATAACGGAACACTAGAATAATACACAAAAGGATGGACGAAAACACAACCCTAGTCCGGAAATCACAATACATTAAGGGCAAGTAGTAACTCAGCACTGCAATAGTTTCCACATCAGGACTTAGCCAACAACCTCAATAAATTGGTCAAAATCTTCAAGTGTAAACTTTCACCTGCAAGTTTTATATTGGAACTTTAAAATATAATCCTTCCAAATAGAAAATTCTTTGAAATATACTTCCTTCGAATATAAACTTTGCAGATACAAAACGTTCAAACGTAGTTCTTTCAAAATAAATATTTTTCAAATATACTTTTCCAAATAAATGTCTCCCAACATAGTTTTTTTCAAGATAAATACTTTTCGAATATATTTTCAAATAAATGTCTTTCAAACATAGTTCCCTCAAGATAAATACTTTTCAAATATACCTTTTTAAATAAATATCATTCAAACATAGTTTCTTCAAGATAAATCTATCAAGATCTCGTCCCATAGTTCCGAATTTATCATGCAGTACAGGGGGATCTCCCGGAATACGTCTGTAGTCCCAAAATAAATATGCAGTACTGGGGATCTCCCGGAATACGTCCGTAGTCCCAATTTAAATATGCAGTACATGGGGATCTCCCAGAATACGTCTGTAGTCCCAAAATAAATAAGCAATGTTGGGGGATCTTCCGGAGTACGTCCGTAGTCCCAATTTAAATATGTAGTACATGGGGATCTCCCTGAATACGTCCATAGTCCCAAAATAAATATGTAGTGCTGGGGGATCTCCCGGAATACGTCCGTAGTCCCAATTTAGATATGCAGCACAACTAACAAAGACAACAATTATAGCACGTCAAAAAAACTCGTACATCACCACATCAAGCACAAAGTAACAATGATGTTAATAAAAAGTACGACGAGTAAATCAATACAAGGAATTTAAATCACAATGAAAACAGTAGAACTCATTCACAAGGAATAATCACGGTTAAGAATGCTAAGTTTAAAGAGACAACTTAACCAGTGAAAAACAAGACATAACAACGAATCCACAATATTCAAGTCAATAATAAGAAGCCAACACAAGTCAAATAATTCCCAATAAAGGCAAATCGACTAAGATATAGGTTATCTAAACCCCTTTTAAGGTTGAGAAATTATGAGAGATATTCAACAATTCAAATAAGGGTAAGCATCAAAAGATAATCATAACGTCAATTAAGGCTAAACAATTATAGGATGAGACACTAATAATTTCAATTAAGTATAGGTAGTTTATGAAATATAACATGACGATAGAAGAGGTAAAACCTTCGGTTAAGTCAAATCAAGGTCAAGTAGGCGGTAAGGGTGAATCCTAAATCAATTATCTCTAATCAAAACATGTAGAGGTGAAACTAGCAAATAAGAACTCAAGCGCATCAAGAACAACTTCATACAAGGTGAATATACGGACATAAGAACTCTAAAAGGCAAACTTCCCACAAATAAGTTCGAGCACGCACTCGTCACCTCGCTTACACGGACAACAATCAACATAGAAGACTCGAATCCTAAGGGGTAGTTCCCCCCACAAGGTTAGGCAAGATACTTACCTCGAATCGCTCAACTCAATCCGAAACCACGCTCTTGCCACGAGTACCCAACTCCGAATGGTCCAAATCTAATCAAATAAATTGCTTAATGTAAATAATGTAACGAATAACTACTTTAGCTAATGAATTCAAAGCTAAGGCAAGAAAATAGGAAAAATGCCCAAAATGCCTCCCCGGGATCACGTCTCGAAATCGGGTAAAAATCACAAATTACGAACACCCATTCACTCACGATTCTAACCGTACCAAATTTACTCAACTCTGATACCAAAATCTTGATCAAAATTCCAAAATTCGGCCTAAGAAGTTTTCTCAAATCTTCCCCAATTTTCCACTCTAAATCACTAATTTAATGTTGAAATTAAAGACATAATCATGGGAATTAACCATAACTAGGTAATAATCACTTACCCCCAACACCCACACAAGAATCTCTCCAAAAATCGCCTTCTACCGAGCTCCCAATTAAATTTTGTGATATGAACTCAAAACCCTCATTTTTGAACTGTAAATTCTGCCCAGGTGTTCCTTCTTCGCGTTCGCGGGCCACCCATCGCGTTTGCGATGAACAAAAACTCTCAAAAGCCATTTCCAAACTCTTCTTAGACAACCTCTAGTATAATGGTCTTAATTTTTCGTTAAAACTCCAAATGACAAATGGTTTAATGTTTTGAAAACTAGAAACGAATATCTACAACTTTTATATTTTGGTCATCTTCCAATTCCTTATAGATATGAGATATAAGCTGCCAAAGTCAGCCTTGTGCAACACAAATTTCTTCTTTATCTTTCCGGACAGTCTATAGATACAAAGAGCTACAACTTTTGTTTTTGGATCATCTTCAACTTCCGTAATCGAAATCCGGCTATGATATCAAAAAGTCCACTTCCGATCAAACTTCTCAAAAACCTTCAAATTTCTAATTTTCGCCAAATTGCCTCAAATTACTCTACGGACCTCCAAATCCTAATACAGACGCATGACTAAGTCCAAAATCACCATACGAAGCTGCTAACATCATCCGAAACTTATTTCGGAGCCGTTTACACCAAAATCAAATTTCGGACAAATTCTCACCGCTTAAGCTTCCAAAAATAAAATCTTCCTTCCAATTCGACTCTGAATCATTCGGTAGCTGAATTCAAACATGCGCGCAAGTTGATATACATAATATAAATCTATTCAAGACCTTACACCGCTGAACAGAACTTAAGTTCCCAAAACGACCGGTCGAGTTGTTACAGGTAGATTTTTTAGTTTATGAAAATAAAACCAAAATATACCGAACTGTAAAAAATAAGAAAGCATTAAAAAAAAATTTGGGCTTTGAAATTATGAAACAGTTACAAGCCAACAAGTATTTGTGTTATTTCTATTGAAACTAAATTATTTTCAACATATTCACTAGCAAGACATAAGGTATAGTAGCGATTATGAGTAGTAAACTACAATATATTGGATATATTTCCTTTCGTATGATTTAGGTTTATATTTTTGAATATTTAATATAATATAGACTTTATTTTGGAACCCCAACTTGGTTATTATCTTTCCACTCGTGTGATTTATATTTGATTAGTTTCTTTTATGTTGTTGTAGAATAGTTGATGAATCTATTCTCTAGCCATCTTTTATATTTTCTTAATTCATCACCATTTAAACTATAAAAATATCCAGAGAGTATTGCTGAGTCCTATGAAAGTACATATATGATTGTATTCTACTTGTACTAGTGATTTTTACATGACATTTAAAAAAATTATCAAAAATTAACCTAACCGTACCAATACCGAAGAGAAACCGACATGATTGAGACGATTTCGATTTTGGTTGTTCATAATAGAATAACCGACAAATTAGTATGATACAAATTTTATAAAATAACCGTTCGAACCGAACCATTAACACCACTACTCTCTTGTACACTATTTTTATCTATAAAATTTTTGAATAAAATTCAAAAAAGGTCTACTATTGGACATAACCTAGGCTTATCCAGGTATTGCTATTTTTTTTTGTTAATTCTTCTTATATTAGGATTCATTTAGCCTAGATGATGTGCTAAATACTATTGTGTTGATGTAACGACCCAACCGTCGTTTTGAGCATTCTCACTTCGCTCGGTAGTTTGGGGGTACGAGTTGCTCCGTATGATGTATTAAGACTTGTGTGCAAAATTTGAGTTCATTCCGAGTTGATTTGATATGTTTCGGCGCGAGTTTTTGGAAGTCGAAAGTTCAAAAGCTCATTAAGTTTGATTTGAGGTGTGTTTCGTCGTTTCGATATTTTTATGCATGATTTGGATCTCGAGTAGGTCCGTGTTATATTATGGGACTTCTTGGTATGTTAGTACGGGGTCCTCAGGGGCTCGGGTGAGTTTCAGATAGGTTTGGGTTGTGTTGCGCTCGTTTTTCTTATGTTTCGACGTCGTTTCTTCAAGCATAAATGGTACCACATTGAAAAAATGAGCTCTGATTTCTGCTTGATTGAAGCATTAGATCCGTATCATAATTACAAAGCCATAGCCAAAGAATCGTTGAGTTTGGATATTGTATGAGGATTTTATGGCCATTTTACTAAGTTGGGTTGCCAGATTTTTCGGATTAATTACGAAATTGTCACTGACTTCGTATTTAAAAATATGCACTATTTTCAAATATTGAAACCAACATATCTCCTTCATTATACGGTTAAATAGAGTGATTCAAAAGCCTAACTTGTCTGAAATTTCACAAGGAATCAATTAGAGGCATAAAAAGCAAGTTTTGAGATCGTTTGGCATACTAAATGAGGCAGACATCTAGGCAAAATTATGTAATATCAAAGGTTTGTTCATTTGGTCATATTTTGAGTTGGGGAGCTCGGATTTGGGCAATGTTTGGAGGCAATTTTTACCATATGGATTGGGGTAAGTGTTCTATACTCGATTTTGGTTATATTTCATGAATCCATCTTCGTTTTTGGCATTTGATTGATGATTTCAAAGGGAAATTTGGAGGTTTTGTCTAAATTTTCATAAAGTGAATTTTTGAGTTTTGAACATCGATTCAGAGTCGGATTTGAGTGAAACTAGTATGGTTGTACTCGTAATTGAATGGGTTATCGGATTTTATGAGTTTTACTGGATTCCGAGGCGCGGGCCCGGGTTTTATTTTTTGATCGATTTTGAGAGTTTGATTAAAGATTCGACCTTTATCGATTGAGTTTATTTCTTTTTGTAAATGCCTAATTTTGCACTTTCTTTTTGTTTGTTTATTATGTATGTAGGAAATAGATTTATATTATTTGTTGAGGGGGTTAAGGGGTTGATCTTTTCATTTTAAGGCCAAATGTGGCCCAAAATGGACCAAAATCAGCGGCCCAAAGCTCCAGATCCGCCCAGTTTCCAGGCCCTAACTGGACGCGTCAAAACGACGTCGTGTTGGTTAAGTGGCTGAGATTCATCTCAGTCACTCATCTTGGCTTGATAAAACGGTCACCATTTAATCTCCATTCTTGGTATCTAAACCTTAAGGTGGCCAAATTTTCCCCTCATTTTTACCCTATTTTCTTTCTTCTTCCCCTCTCTTCTCATTCTCTCATCTCTTCTTTGAGATCGCCCCTAAACCCTTGCGCCGCCGGCCAGAAATCGCTTTACGGCGGCGGCACACCTCCATTACTCACCAAAATCTCACCATATCCTCCTTTCACTCCTCTCATTCCCAATCCATGAACCAAATCCTCCAAATCTCCACCAATTTCCATAAATCTACCAAAATCCGGAAAAAAAAACTAGCCTCTTTTGTCCCCAAATTGATAAAGTTTCATGCCCCATTTTCACGTAAAACTTGCATATACGTGTATGTCTTGCTTGGTTCTATCTCTTTGTGTTAGTTTCAAGTCCATACTTCGGCGACCGGAATTTCACAATCTACCGCTACCCGCCGCCTCTACCACCACCACGACTTCTCCGTCTTAGTTTTTTCCGACCCAAAGGCACTTGTTTCTTTTTGACAAGAAGCCGTAATCTATTGGTTTAGCGTCTACCAAAAAAAAACATGCTCCTCGGAGTCGGACAACCACCACTTGACATCCTCGGCATCATCTCGTTGCTCGATTCGACGTTGAATATCTCAAATTTTGGTATAAACTCGAACTCGCAACCTTTCTTCCATGTTTCTGATTTTTGTTTTATCATAGTTCTTTGTAGTATATATTTTTCTAGCAATCCTTTGATTCTCGTCTTTGTTGATTACATTAGTTTGTCTCACTAGTAACATGTTTGTGTTTTACTTTAAGTCGTTCAGTTTGAATTATGTTTTCTGATTTTGTTTTAGTTTAAACTACTAAGTTTTGTTAAGCCTTCACTAGTCAATACTTGTATTTTCTTAATCCCTAAGTTCCGGTTCTGTTTGATTGATTAATAGTTCAATATTAAGATTTAGTTACATGTTTGTGATATTTTAACTAAGTTCTAGTTATATGTTTTGGTTTGAAGCAACTAAGTTTGGTATTAATTGTCTTAAAGTTGAAGAGTAGATAAGTAATTATGTATAAGGGTGCATTAGAAGCTTACTTTTTAGGACTAGAGTGGCTGAAAGTACACTTTCCTCCATGCTTTTGCCGCTTTAGCTGGTCTGGACTGTCCTTCCCTTTTGGACAGTCCTTGGAAAGACTATTAGCACACAAAAGTATGTCTTTTGGGTAGGTATTTGGTAGAAAAAGTTAGTCCTTTTGGACAGACTTTTGGTAAACCAAAATCTGTCCAAAAGGTGCTTTTATTTCCTACTTAAGAGCTCATTTTGAACACACAATGAGGAGACAATTTGGATATATTTTACACTCTAAGAAAAAGAAAAAAATACTTTGAGAAAAATCAGCAGTTGAATAGCCAAAGTGAGCTGAAAAACTGAAAGTTTGTGAGTTCTTTCTTCGTTTCCGAAGTCGGTGAGCTTTTGGTTTAAGTTTCTGGGTCAATTCAGGTTTAAAAGATTAACGTTTGGTTGTTGATTTGTTGCCGGTTGTTGCTGTTTTTTTTATTTCGCTGCTGTTGGATTTCAATTAATATCGTTGTATTTGATTTTGCTGCACCATAGGTAACATTCGAACTTTGTATTGCAAATTTTTATATCAAATGGTTGAAGATATGGATCTGTCATGGCTCTTTGGATTTGTTGATATACTTTACATGAAATGGATGTATATTCAGTGTGTTACCCATGTTTTAAGTATATGCTAAAATTGTAGAAGTTAGTTAAGTCACTCAAGTTCCCTTTACATTCAAAGTTGAAATCATATTCTGTTAAGTTCACTTAGTTAAGGAAAATATAAAGCCCTCATTTTTAACCATGTTTGTTTAGTTTGGGATTATTTTTTTCTTTTATGATTTACTTTTAATTTTCATGTATTAATGACTTGTAGCTTCAAATGCCATAGTCAACATAATATCTCCATGGTAGTTGAGTTTTCTTCTCTTTAGCGTTAAAAGTATTATTGGTTTGCTGATTTTATGCTTCGTAGCAGTCGTAGTTTGAGATTCAACTAAATAGTTAAGGTGTTTATGTTGCTAATGAGCTTGTAGTCTAAGTTTAATTTTTTTTTCTTCTTAATATCATATCCTTTTTTTTTTTTCTGAATAAATAGTTTGATAATTTAATCACCTTTATTAATTAATTTAAATGCTAGGCAACTAGTAGGTGCACTTTAACTTTTTTCACGGATTCGCTTGTGTGGTATGATGTTAACATTCAATAAATTAATTCAACAACCTTATACTATATCCAATAGCTTTAATTATTTTTTAATTGAATTAATCCTTTGTTAAAATCGTTGTTTCGCTTGCATAGCGCTATTATGAAAAAAATAATAAAATTCATCTCGGTCGCACATTCGTTTGTGTGGTGCGGTTAGGACAATTTAATATTATTCAAATCATTCTTCAATAATTTCAAAAGATAAAAGCGGATAGGTAAAACATAAAGATCATATAAATCATAGTTTGTCCAAACTTAATTCAAGCCAAGTTTTAAGTCAACAAAGCGACCGTGCTAGAACGAAGAGACTCAGGGAATGCCTTACACCTTCTCCCTAGTCAACAAAATTTCTTAGCAGGACTTTATTTTTGCGGACTAATAATAATAGAGTTAAACCTTCCTTTGACTAGGGATTCAAACAAAAGGTGACTTGGAACACCCAAAAATCAATTNGGGGGGGGGGGGGGGGGGGGGTAGAAAAGGGGTGTGATACCTTTGGCATTATTTGATGTATTTGAGTTTATTTTGGCTAGTCTCGAGCCGTTCGGAGGTCGGTACATGCGGGATGGTATTTTTGGAGCATCGTTTGGCTTGCTGGGTATTAGATTTGGTTTGTTCGAGGTAAGTAACACTTCTAAACTTGATGCTGAGGGTATGAAACCCCGAATTACGTGTTATATATTTTGGTATTAAGGTGACGCACATGCTAGGTGACGGGCGTGTGGGCGTACACCGTGTGAATCGTGACTCCGTGATTCATGTGGTACTATGTAGTTACCTGACCTTATTTGTAACCATGAAATCTCTACGTACTAGAGTTATTGAGCTGTGAGCCATGTTAGAAACGATGTCTAGGATACATGCTTATTCTGTTGGGACCAACCGATGTCATATTGTTGTTGAATTATTTGCTTAAATTGTTATTTCGTACTCAATCATGTTCGTTCATTTCATATCATATCTCAGTCTCTATTGCTATTTATTGACACATCATATTATCATTTTGGGCTAGTTTTATGGCATTGTGAGTCGGAGAGACTGGAGATATTGATGACTAAGTGAGGCGAGGGCCTGAGCTGTGAGTGAAATATATATATATGGGGATCGGGTTGCACGCCTCAACGAGCCTTATGGCTATATATATGTGGTTCGGGTTGCACGCCGCAACGAATATCATTGATTTATTCCATGATTTTCTTGATATAGCGTTTGGGTTGAAGAAGCTCTTCCGGAGTCTGCACACCCTCAGTGAGCGCATTTGATTTATATTGAGGGATGTATCTTCCCTGGGCATGGATCTTTCCCGAAGCATTTATATTTGGGGATGGATCTTCCCCGGGTTGGATTGGCCTTATACAGTACTAAGTGACTGACTGGCAGTTGCTACGTATATATTCGGGATGTATCTTCCCTGGGTTGGATTGGCCATATATAGTACTGAGTGACTGATCATATCCAGTGATTGAGCATGATAAGTGAAAAGTGTGAGACAATGAGATTGAGTACTCCGAGAGTGTGAGTACATGAGTTCATTTCTAAGATACATTGCATTTACATACATACATGACATACACGCATATAGGTGCATTTTTCTCATGTTGTACGGTATCACGTCATTCCTGACTTCTCACACATGTTGACATATAGGCATAAAGATATATTTTTCTCATGCCATTTGAAAATGAAACATTTACTTGTTGAAAGCTTTTTGGGAAAAATTACAGTTTTCAAACTTACTCATATTTTTGGCAATTTCAGTAAAAGATTTGGATTTTCACTTATTTACTTGAAAAACATACCTACTTTCTGAACTGCGAACGAGCTGAGCATTTTATCTCTGAGCTAATTCTTTTATTAATTTTATTATGTGGTTATGAACTATTGTTGGCTATTGGTGTTGAACTCGACCTATGTTTCAGCTCGTCACTACTTTCAACCTAAGGTTAGGTTTGTTACTTATTGAGTACATGGAGTCGGTTGTACTCATACTACACTTCTACACCTTGCGTGCAAATGTTGGACGTTGATGTTGTTGTGATCGACGAGAGCTGGAATTGAAGATGTACCTGCAATCCGGTTGTAGCTGCCTCTTGTTCATGGTAGCCTTAGATTCATAAAAGTCTGTTTATGTACATTTGAACAGATGATGTATTTATTTCATACCAACTTTGTAAATTCTAATCTTTGAAGCTCATGATTTGTACTATCAGTCCTTGGGAATGTGTAAGATTCATATAATTTCTTTTACTTAATTGTCTTATTAAATGTCATTGAAATGGGATAGTTGTTAGTTGGCTCACCTAGCGGGTTGGGTTAGGTGCTATCACAACTAGTCGGATTTTGAGTCGTGACAATTGAACTTAAGCACACCAACCTACTATGAATACGTTTTGTTATCGTTAACAATTGTATCACCTGACAGTTCTAAGGTTGAGATTACAGAATTCAGGCAGTACAGTAGACTAGGCAGTAAGCCCAGGTTATGGTTTCATAACCGGAGGTCCCTTTAAAAGACGAGCTATAGCCGAGGAGGGCATTAAGGGGTGTGGGGGATTCAGGTTTTGGGTTTGCTTGACAAGACTGGTGTCTCAGTAAAAACTTCCCTTGTAGTTCCATCGTAGCGATCCAGAGCACAAATCAAATTGGTTATTTTTTATTTTTAAAAAATTTTAAAACTCCAACGTAAAACTATTACCCAATTTGAATAGGTAATTTTTTTATTTATATATTTTCATTTTTATTATTAAATATTTTACTTATCTTCTTATATATATATATATATATATTAGAAGAAACTATTCCCTGTCACGACACAATTTCGGAGTTGTGATGGCGCATGTCGTGGAACCAGGAAAGCCTCCCTTTTTAACTAAGCTAAATTCCATTTCCAGTAAAAATGTGATTTTTAAACGAATTTATAAATAATACTAAGAATCTGAAGTTTAAAACAATATTTGAAAAATTAAATTTAAAACCTCCAACCCCGGATCCGGTGTCACTCAGTCATGAGATACTATAACATAAAGTAAAGAAAAGGAGAAATGAACAACATTGTCTCAATAATAAGGAATAACATGTAGAATAAGAAAGAGAAGACGAAGTCGCGATCGCCAACTGCTACCTTGACAACTCCAATAAAAATGCTGACCGCTGCTTAATATCCACTACCGGGTCCCGATGTACCTAGATATGCACACAAGGTGCAGGGAATAACGTGAGTACAACAACTCAGAAGTAACGAACCCAAACTATGGGCTGAGAAGTAGTGACGGACAAAACCTCAAAATTTTACAATAAATAATATACATAATTTAGACACGCTAACAGTTTATCAGGATGAGTAAATATACCAAGTATGCAAGTATACTCTACATGCCATCATATAATATATGTATGAAACCAGTGTGGATATGCACATAATGCTCACAGCTCTCCCACAGAAGTCCACTCAGTACTATATATGGCTCTCAGGCCCAGGGAAGTTCCATCCCGGAATATGCATAAACATCGGTGACCGTAGTCACTCCGTACTGAGGAAAAAGGCCAGTCGAGCCCCCACGGAGAAGATCCATCTCCGGAATACAACACTCGGACAATTTCCATATCCAGGGAAGATCCATCCCTCTCATAGCATCATCTTCCGACAAGATCCATGCCCAGGGAAGATCCATCCCTCACATAACCTCAGCTTCGGACAAGATCCATGCCTAGGGAAGATCCATCTCTCATCATCAATGCGCTCACTGGGGTGTAAAGACTCCGGAGGGGCCCTAGTGGCCCAAGAGAAATATCAAGCCAACGAAGGCATGATTTGAATATCGTTGCAGTGTACAGTCCATTCTCATAATTGTCTCAATAACAGGCTCTCGGCCTCACTCAGTCATTACTCTTCAGTCTCACTCACATGGATCACAAATGCCTCCATCAACCCAAAACAATGATAAGTATGCATGTAATTAACAATACTGAGACTGAGATATGAAGTGATATGCTATAACAACACTGAGTATATGACATCAAAAAATCACAAAATGAGACAGTAAAATACGACCACTCGGGTCTCAGCATTTTCGACGTGAAGCCTAGCATTTATACTTAACATAATTTCTAACATGTTCACAATTACCACATTAATAGAAGCACAAATATCATTATGGAATAATCACTAAGCGGTTCCATGGGATAAGACAGGCCACAAATACTCGGTGCACGCCCTCACTCCCTTCACTTGGCATGTGCGTCACCTCAACAATAGTCATAAATCATTTAGCTCGGGGTTTCGAACCCTCAGTTCCAAGTTTGGAAACGTTACTTACCTCAAAACTGGCTAAAATACTATTCCGCAATGCCTTTGCCTCTAAATCCGGCCTCTGAGTGCTCCAAATCTATTAAGTTCAGATTTTTATCATCAAATTATGCTTAAGGAATGAATTCCAATTGAAAAGTACCAAATTAGCTCAAAACCCGAAATTAGTCAAAACCCGACCCTCGAACCCGCATCTAGAAACTCATAAATTTTTATACCAAACTGTTCTTCATCCTCACACGAGTCCGTACATATAAAGAACACTAAAATCGGAGTTTGTTTGACCCCTCAAATAAATTCCTAAAGGTCTCATAATCTCAAGCCCTAAACCTCCCCTTTCTACTGATTTTTTCATGAATTAATTGCTGAGATTGTGTTCTATAATCACCCATAAACGAGTTTTAATGATCAAAACACTTACCTCTATGAAGAACACTGATTTCCCTCTTCAAAAATCATCTCAAGAACTTCTTCCCGTTCAAAGGTGGTGTTAAAAGGTCTAATGGTCGCGGCGGGTTTCAATTTATACTTTCTGCCCAAGGGTTCCGCACCTGCGGCCCATGTCTCGCACCTGCGAGACCGCACCTGCGGTCAAAACAACTGCACCTGCGACTTTTCATTAAATGGACTAACTCTGCACCTGCGATCGACCTCCTGCACATGCGGCCTCGCAGGTGCGGCAACTAACTCGCACCTGCGAAATCTTCTCACCCAGCCAATCTTCTGCACCTGCGGTGCCACGTCCGCTCCTGCGGAACCGCACCTACAACTCCCCATCCGCAGGTGTGAAAACACCAGCATCAGTAACTTCAGCAACATCAATTATGCTCCAAACTCCCCGTTAACCACCCGAAACCATCCCGAGCCCCTCGGGACCCCAACCAAACATACCAATAAATCACATCAAATTCAAGCCTAAGAACTTTGAAATTTCTAAAATCCTCCAACGATGCCGAAACCATCCAAAACAACCCCGATTGACCTGAAATTTTGCAGACATATCCAAAATGACATTACAGACATGTTCCAACTTCCGGAATTCCATTCTGGCCCTGATATCCTATTTTCTACTGCCGACCGGAAATCGCCAAAAACTAACTTTCGCCAATTCAAGCTTAATTTTACACCGGACATCACAAAAATATTTTGAACACACTCCTAAGTCCCCAAATCACCTAACGAAGCTATCCGGGCCATAAAATCCGTATTCTGAGGTCGTTTCCCAATAAGTAAACTCTCAGTTGACTTTTTCCAATTTTAAGGCTATTTTTAAGGACTAAGTGGCTAAACTCTAACTACAACCATTCCGATTTCAAGCCTACCAACTCTAACATATCAATAACAGTATAACCAACCTATGACAAGTCAAGAATAATAATTATAATGCAGGTTCTACGTAACGACGAACCGGTCGTTACATTCCCCAATTTAAATTGGAAGTCTTTTATTTTCTCTTTTGTTTATTATTTATTTTAAATAGTATCAAACTCCAACTTGAAACCACTCCCAGTCTGAATTGGTAATTTTTTTTCTTGTTTAATTTAAAATAGTTTTGAATGGGTGACTTTTTTTATTTTCGTTTTTATTATAAAATAATTTTAATACTCCAACTTTTTTGGAGCTTTGTCCTAAAAGTTTACATTTGTCATATTATGGTTATGCCACTTGTCTTAATATGGTGGATTTGTTTCTCCTTTTATTATATATAGACTTGACTTAATATATCCTTTAAGGATATCACTTGGATTAAGGAGAGGGTTTTTTCCTCTCCTTTTAATAATATATAATTTTTTTGCAATACGAATGGAACGTTTAGTTTTTTTTTTCATTTTATGTTAATGTCGTATATGAGTCGGGTTGGCTCGATTTTTATAATACAAAACTAAATCAAATATATCGAATTGATTTTTTAATAGGAAGGGATTACAAGTTGTGGAATCGTGTTCTCATCAACAAAGTGGAAATTCAGATAGCCAACCAATTGCGCTAGTAAGATTCTCCATAATGATCTATTAAAATATTCTTAAGGAACAACCTTTTTGGGTAACAATTATTGTTATTCTTTTTGTCTAACAATTTTTTAGTGATGTACGGTTTTTAAATTTTAATCGAATTTTAATAATTAACCACAAAAATATATATGGATTTAAGGATGATATGTTCGATTTAATTTTAAAAAATAAAAATAAAATGTAAAACCCCGATCCCCTATTTACTGCTTTTTCCGTATCTTTTACTGCTTATATGGCTTGTAGAGAGGTTTTATTTTTGGTTTTATAGTGAATTCTTAGTCCCTAAAACGGAAGCTTAAGTTTTAGGATTTTGACCGTAGTTAGAACTGTGTGAAGATGGCTCCGGAATGGAGTTTCGTCGGTTTCGCTAGCTCCGTTGGGTGATTTTGAACGTAAGAGCGTGTCCAGATTGTCAATTGGAGGTCCATAGCTGAATTAGACTTGAAATAGCGAAAGTTGAATTTTTGGAAAATTTGACCGGAAATGATCTTTTAGGTATCGGGGTCGGATTCCCATTCTGAAGTTGGAATAGGTCCGTAATATCAATTATGACTTGTGTGCAAAATATAAGGTTAATCAAACGTGATTTGATAGGTTTCGACATCGATTGTAGAGTTTGAAGTTTCAAAGTTCATTAAGTTTTGATTGGAGTGTGATTCGTATTTTTGTTATTGTTTGATGTGATTATAGGGCTTGACTAAGTTTGTATGGTGTTTTAGGACTTACTGGTATGTTTGATTGAGGTCCCGGGGGCCTCGGGTTGATTCCGGGTGGTTAACTAACTAGTTTTGGACTTGTTGGAATAACAGAAATTTTGGTGCTTTCAGTTGCTGGTTTCCTCTTATGCGATCACGCAAGAGGGAACGCGATCGCGTAAGCTTGTCTGGGGCAGTGGCATTTTACTCTATGTGTTCATGAGTAAGGGTACCCGATCGCGTAAGTTGGTTAGGTTGTGCATCGCGAACGCGTGGGAGAGGCCGCATTCGCGAAGAGGAGGTAAGGCAGCAGTGGAGTTCACGTTGTTATTCTTTATGGTTGTGTGAGGATAGACGCGATCGCGTATGTTTAAACAGTCACTGGTACACGATCGCGAATGTGGGCACGCGTTTGCGTGGTATGTTTTTAAGTTGTTGGAATTTTGTTCTACGCGATCGCGTGGGATTTTCTGCGATCGCGTAGTGTGAGCACCTTGGCAGAGTATAACATTTCAAAAAATGAGGGTTTAGCCATTTTTATCAAAACTTGAGATAGAGATCTCGAATTTGGATGAGATTTGGAGGGATTTTCAGAAGACATTGATTGGGTAATGATTCTTCACTGTTTTTTTGGTTATATTCCAGTAATCTATCGTATTTCCATCCTTTCATTTTGGATTTGAGTTGAGAAGTTGAAAAAAAATGGGAAAAATTCTTCAACCAATTTTTTGGGTTTTGATTGAGATTTTGACATCAGATTTGAGTAATTTTGGTACGGGTGAACTCGTGGGTGAATGGGTGTTCGTATTTTGTCACTTTACCCGATTCCGAGACGTGGCTCAGGTTTACTTTTTGGAGCGAATTTCTAATTTTTTGTTAAAGTTTTGATTTCATTAATTAGATTAGTTTCTTATAGTTATATTTATGGTATGTAATTTCTTTTGACACGATTTGGTCCATTCAGAGTCCGAAAATAATGGAAAGGGCATTCTTACTAATTGATTGAGTTTAGTTTGAGGTAAATGACTTCCCTAACCTTCCGTGGGGAAATCCCCTTAGGATTTGGTTTTGTTGTGACACATCTATGATAAGTGAGTGCCGTGTACACGAGGTGACGAATGCATACACGGGCTAATTGTTGAAAAATCTGGTTTATATTGAACAATAACATGTTATGTCTTTAATGAGTGATCCCAACATGTGTAGTTATCCTATTTAGTTTAATATCACATGTTTACGTGCCTTAAATGCCTATTTGCAATCTGTGCAGCATGCTTAGTTGATTTTTTTCTATTTTTCCTTGAATTGTATTAGTCTTAAATGATAGGATTCTAGCTGTTAATTATTGTTGGCATTGATTTCGAGCCGTGTGTTTACTTTTGGGACTACAAGGCGGTACCTCGGGAGATCCCCCTACACATTTACTTTTGGGACTACAAGGCGGTACCTCGGGAGATCCCCCTACACATTTACTTTTGGGACTACAAGGCGGTACCTCGGGAGATCCCCCTGCACATTTACTTTTGAGACTATGAGACGGTATATCGGGAGCGTCCATGTTGTTTATCACTATGTGTTGTGTTGTTATTTTCTGTAAATTATCGTTTGTTAAATTCCCAGTCTCTCATCATGTTGTTATATCTTCTGTCTTATTATTATATCCCAGTAAGGCCCTGACCATACCTCATCACTACTCTATCGAGGTTAGGCTTAGCACTTACTGTGTACCGTTGTGGTGTACTCATGCTACTCTTCTTCACATATTTTGTGTGCAGATCCAGGTACCTCCTCGTGTGCATATTTTGTGTACTCCGCATTAGTTGCATACTTGCTGCTGCTCCGGAGATTTCAAGGTATATCTGCCAGCATCCGCAGACCTCGGACTCCCCCTCTGTCCCTTATGTTGTTTCCTCATTTATATCTTTTAGACAACTAATGTATAGAAATAATTCGACAAATTCTTAGAGCTGGTGACTCGTGACTACCGGGTTTTGAGAATATTGTTTATACTCGAGTGTCGGTTATTGTACATGCCGAGCAACATCTTATCAGTTATTTAATTATCTGTTGCAGTCTAGTTGTTAAATTTTGCTTCCATTTTTGTTTATCCGTAAGTTGTTAGGCTTACCTAGTCGTAGAGACTATGTGCTGTCACGACGTCTTACGGAGGAAGAATTGGGTCGTGACATACAATATCATTTTAAAATCGAAAAAAGATATAAGAGTTTAATAAATCTTGAAATATAAATATAGAAAAACAAAGAGATTATCGCATTTCAATAAAAACTTGATAAGAAAGTGTGATGTTACACATTATAATCAAACATTATTTAAGTTTATTCTATTAAATATTATACATTTCATGCCAGAATCATTAATATTTCAAAATACTTTTAAGGAAAATATAATATAAAACTTTAAAAGTATATCTAAAAGTTATATATTTATATGTTGGTTTGGTTCGAATTTTTCTTATTCAATATCGAATTAGATCAAACCAAGACAAACTTAGTCGTATGTTTTAGTCTGTTTAGTTTGACTTTTATGTTTGATATCGTTTTCCGTTCGGTTTAAACAGTCCAGAGTAATGCCTGCTAAGGCATTTTAAATACCAAACTTGGCTAGTATTCCACAAGTATTGTATACTTACTACAAGCTTAACAAAAGAAATTCCTTCCCTATCGCTAGCATTCTAGTCTTAGATTGGATTGATTGATAGCATTCCTAGCAAGCATATGGGCTACTTCATTTTCTTCGGGATTGTTGCACCAATAACCTGTCAGATTTAACGTTTTTTTTGTTGGTCGGTATACATAGATTATACATTGACTATACACAATTATAAATATATTAAATATAAATTATACATATATTTTATATTTATCGATTAGTTTTAATTTAAAAAATTAAGTGAACGACTATTTGGATTAATTCTTAATTTCCTTTGTCTACAATTGAGCAGGCATATTGAGACCTAATGGTGAGCTAGTGCCCCATGTAGGCCATCCTAAATCACAATACAATAAGACATATGGAGAAATTCTTTTAACAGATAATTTTAAAGAGAACTAGTATAAACTACTTGATGCATAACTCTATCAAAAGTGGGAGATCAAATTCATGGCTTATTATAGATATTATTTTAGCTATATGATTATTTGCTTATAAGATCGATAAATTATAGTACAGATAATTTGTATATAAAATATAGGGATTTTTATACAAATAACCGGTCATATAATATATTGTTTATTTTTTCTAGCCATATACATATATTATACATTAATTATAAATAATTAGACACATATAATACTTGAATTTTATATATATATATATATATATATATATATATATATATTATGCATCCACCGATTATTTTTAATTTAATCGGTTGGATGGGCAGCTATTTGGGTTAATTCTTCTAAATTATATGAGTAGAATAATTTTTTCATTCAAATTATAATTGATCAGAGATCATTTTCTGAAGCTATCATCAGAGTGACTTTCTAGCTATCTTGATTTCTACCTTTTTTGAGCAATAACAAGAATATTACACATATACAGTTTACAATTTGATTGCAAGAATGTTACGATCTTTACACTTCGCTATAAAAGAGTACTGCAATTCTCTGTGAAAAAGGATTTCAACTCTCAACCTCTTTAGTAAAAATTGAGCGGGGCGCCTTATTTGGTCGCCCCCATTTAACCTATACCCGCTTTTTTAAATTTTTTTAACTTGTACCCATTTTTTAAATAATTTCAGCACCCTTTCCCTCGCTGAGCTGAAACTCACCAGTTAAGCTGAAGTTCGCCAGTTATAAAGACAAAACTTCAGCATACGGGGCTGAAGTTCCCCAGTTACAAAGACAAAACTTCAGCTCTAGAGAACTTCAGCTCTAGAGCTGAAGTTTTGTCTTTGTAAATTGGGGAACTTCAGCCCAGTATGCTGAAGTCTTTGTCGTTATAACTGGGGAACTTCAGCCCCGTATGCTGAAGTTCCCCAGTTACAAAGACAAAACTTCA
>MDKI01137989.1:0-17110 GCA_005239505.1 Nicotiana paniculata | reverse complement strand
CCAGGAATAGTCCAACAATCACAAGCAGGGGTAATGGGATTTGGGGGACAAATACAGAGCATGTGAGGCAAACATGTAGCAGGCAGTAGTACACAATCAGAAGTTCCTAAGGATTAAGGGGATTGGGGGATACAATAGGGTATAGGATTATACTAACATAACAGGACCAAATAGTTCAAGACAGTAGGATTTACCCCAATCAAACTAATGTACCAAACATAGGCATGAAGATTCACATAGAACATGTATCAAGTACATAAAGACATGCTGGTTATGACCAATAGAGTATAACTTATCATGTGAATGGGGTTCAGGATCCTAGTTACATGTTGAACAACAAAATAATAAGTAAAATCAAATTGGAAACACAATGAATTGCAACAATAGTATAAACATGTTGGTTTGAGAACTGAAATCTGAATTAGAACATACCAGTGAAGTGAAGAAAGAAGTAACACAAATAGGAAGTAGGAGATGCACAATAGTTAGCCTTGGCTTGCAGCCGGCTAAATTAGAACAGTAGTAACTAGCACAGAAAAGAAAGAGAGGAGAGAGTTTTTAGTTGTGTGAGAGAGAGTTGAACAGAATAGTTCGTGTCTTTTGATAATGAAAGAGTGAAGTATATATAGTTTGAAAATAGGCAGAAAAATATGGTAACAAGTAACAGTTCATCATAATTATAGAAATAAACTCCAATTAGAATCCAATTAATATAAGTACTCCCTTTAATTAAGGAGTCAATGTTCAAAGGTAACAAACAACGATAAACAAGGAAAGATATCAATTGAGAAGCTGATTTTAATATATAAGTAGTAGTAAAAGTATAGAGCATGTGATTAAGACTAAATACAGAATATCCTAATTAAGAAAAGTGTATAAGAACTAATTGACAACAGGTTTATTCATAGAAATAAGGCAAGAGATAATTCTGGAAATCAACAAAAAAATCTCGAGTGAGATTCAAAAACAGGGAATCAGTATCAATCAAGGAAATATCACACATGTAAGGAAATACTCGAAATCAGTAGGGAATATTGTGTAAAATAAATAAAGTAATAATCACAGTTATTCAAAGATTCAAAATGGTAAAAACGTTGCTGATTTAAACGGAATAACACATATTAAGCAAAAATCAGAAACCCTAATCACACAATTAGGGATTCACATCAGAACACAACAAAAAATTAAAGAACCCAACAGACAATCATGATTTAGGCAAAGTGACGAGGTATCAGAAATCCTAACAGCAAGCATAGGGAAAAAATCACAAAATCACACAATACTCATGAAGGAAGAGTAGTTATACTAGAACAGGTAAAACAATATTGCAAATAAACTCGGATTCACATATTGAACCAAGAAATTTGGGGCTTTTTATCAAAAATGACTCAAGCGAAATGGAAAGGCTCAAATAACGTTTAAACATGATAAATTCATGAAATAATACTAAGAAACCAGAAAAGAACTGTTTTGTAAAGGATTTCAAAAAAGAAAAAAACTTAGTTTTGAAAAAGATGAAGAACCGTTCAGGAAACAGGAAAATCATTAAAGAAATCATGGAACGACCTCATAACAGGTATAGATTTGTTACAGATCTAAAAGGATTGGAAGGTCTAAGGTTAGGGTTTCCAAAGAGAACCCAGAAAGAAGAAAAACTCAAAATATTACCAGTTTCAACCGGAAAGTGGTAGATCTTACTCGGACGGCCATGGGTGGCTGGAAAAATGGCATGAGATAGTAGGAGGTGAGTGAACCGCCTCAGGTTTACTTGAGGGCTTCAAGATCAGTGACACATGTTAAGTAGGGAGCCATGAGGCTGTGGGTGGTGAAACCACCATGCTTTCCGGCAAGGCGACGACCGGAGAAGGGGGCTAGGTTTAGCAGAGGGAGTTGAGGAGACAAGAGAGTTGAGAGAGATGAGAGGAGAGGACGGCGTAGTGTAACGATAGAATGAGAGGGGGGAAATGAGGGTTTGGGATAGGTCGTTTCAGATTAATTAAGGAAAGGGGTAATCTGAGTCGTTGATCAAAATGATCAACGACTAGGATTTAAGAGGACCTGGGCCGGTTTAGGTAGAGGTTTGGGATTGAGTCATTTTAATTGGGGTTTGGGCTGGTTTTAATAGGTTATAATTGAAATGGTTGGTTTTAATAGGTTAGAATTGAAAAATGGCTATTTGTTAAATACCCCATAAAAAATAGATAAATAATTTATAAAAATAGCGGATAATTATAAAAATAAAATTGATGCTTAATGAAATTATATTAACATTATTAATTAGTATTTAAAATATAAAATGACTAATTATTGGGCCAAAATAGCATAAAACATATGATTAGGCTATAATTGCAAAGTTATTGCAATTATAGCCAAAGAGTGCCAATCTGGCTAATTGTGAAATAATTTGGTCTCAATAGGATTAAAAATAATATATCAAGTCAAGAAATGGTTTTTTTTGAAATCATTTGTAATGAAATTTATAATTAATTATTAGAAATGAAAACACTGGATAAATTAAAATAAATTAATAAAAATATGGGAAAATTATAAAAAAATACCAATTGATATGAAAGCATAGTTTTGAAGGTATATATGCAATTTTAAAATATTGTGGGAAAAATTGGATAACAACAGCTGCACCTCTTTACCCGGGAAAGATGAAAGAGTAGTCGGGTAAAGATATGATGGCCAATTTTGATCGAGTGAAATGGTTTGGAGAGATTCCGGCCGCACCCTGGTTTCTGAGTTGCCTACATATCCCTGGTTTTACAAGAATTAGGTCGTAAGTAGTTCAGGAGTCATCGGTGAAGTATATCGATGAAGTTTCTTACAAGAACGGACACAACATTTGGGACTGATTGAATAAGCGGCTTACGGGGTGGTTAGGAGAACTGGAGCGGAACCGCTCCTGCCGGGATGAAAGTTTGCTCGCCGGATTACCTGCAAATAAATAATACAAGCATATATTGTGCGTAATTTAAACATGATGCAAATTCTCGTTGGACCATGAATGATGTCTTCGGACGGTTAATGATGACGTCCTCAGACCATGACGTCAGGGCTATGAATTGCTTGATGCAGGATTCGCAGGCCATGAAAATGATGTTCTCAGGCCATGAGGATGGTGCCTCCGAACCGTGATGCCTTTGAATAATGATATGCAGAGGTTGAAAGATATCCTCAGGCCATGTCATAGTGTTCTCGGGCCATAAAAATGGTGCCTCCAAACGATGACGCCTTTGGATGAGTTGGCGATATTTCATCCCATGCAGATGCAATAGAATGATGCTGACGAGACAGAGCTTAGTCTTGCGAATAAAAGGGCAGAGCTTAGCCCGAAAGGAAAGTGAAGTAAATAGTGCTTGAGACAACGGTTAGTCTCGAAAGGTAAATTGGAGGCAGAGCTTAGCCTCGGAAGGCAGAATGGTAGCCTTATGCAATGCAGATGGAGACAATGCTTAGTCTCGAAAGGCAGAATGGTAGCCTTATGCAATGATGTAGATGGAGGTAGAGCTTAACCTCAGAAGGTAGAATGGTAGCCTTATGCAAAGATGCAAATGCAGATGGAGACAACGTTTAGTCTCGGAAGGCAGAATGGTAGCCTTATGCAATGATGTAGATGGAGGTAGAGCTTAACCTCGGAAGGCAGAATGGTAGCCTTATGCAAAGATGCAAATGCAGATGGAGACAACGTTTAGTCTCGGAAGGCAGAATGGTAGCCTTATGCAATGATGTAGATGGAGGTAGAGCTTAAGCTCGGAAGGTAGAATGGTAGCCTTATGCAAAGATGCAAATGCAGATGAAGACATAGTTTAGTCTCGGAAGGCAGAATGGTAGCCTTATGCAATGATATAGATGGAGGTAGAGCTTAACCTCGAAAGGCAGAATGGTAGCCTTATGCAAAGATGCAAATGCAGATGGAGACAACGTTTAGTCTCAGAAGGCAGAATGATAGCCTTATGCAATGATGTAGATGGAGGTAGAGCTTAACCTCAGACGGCAACATAGTAGCCTTATGCAAAATGTAGATGGAGGTAGAGCTTAACCTCGGAAGGCATAAAGGTAGCCTTATGCAAGAAATAAAATGACAGAAGGAATTCTTAGCCGGTGATGAATTGAAACATTGTGATTATTGAGAGCATTGTGACTGCGGAGCATTGGGGCATGTGCGAACGTCGGCAAGTGTAGCAATTTTGAGAGTCGTATTTTGGACAACGTTTGTCCCCTGGGCGGACAGTTCGTTTAGGGATTTTGCAACCTTAGTTCCTGCAACCAAAGAAAGATCGTGAGTTCTATAAACGGGGGGATTAGTTCGTATCCCCGTTGGATTTTCTTGACTGGCTGGGCTCGATCAGATGATACTGTCTGTATTATTGGGGTAGCATTGCTAAACAAAGCTGTTTCAAAAATAAACATGCATGAATTTGTAAAAGCATAATGTATGATTAAAAATAATAATTTTGGGATGAACCGACGACCGTGACACGGCTCGAGACATTGCAACCTCTCCTGCTACAGAATTTTGAGGGTCCTCCTCAAAATTCTGCCCCAGTTTGATGGGTGAATGTCTCTGACTGTTGCTCGTGCGACGATTGGCTGAACTTGCTTCAGAATTTTGAGGGTCCTCCTCAAAATTCTGCCCCAGTTTCCAATTGCGGGGAAAAATGAAATTTTTATTGAATTGTGACCGAACCCATAGGGATGCCTACGTATCCCCTCTTAAACGGGAATCAGGTCAGGCGTAGTTCAATTTACATCATTGATAAAAGTACAAAGGATTACACATAGTAATGTTTGACTGTATCTGAATTGATCGGCTTTGGCCAGACTTCTCCGTCCATTTCTGCGAGTATAAGTGCTCCTCCTGCCAGTACCCGGTGAACCATGTACGAACCCTACCAGTTGGGAGAGAACTTCCTTTGGCTTCGTCTTGATGCGGAAAGATCTTCTTCAGCACCAGCTGCCCCGGTGTGAACTGTCTAGGCTTGACTCTCTTGTTGAAGGCTCGGGTCATTCTGTTATGATAGAGTTGACTATGACAGACTGCATTCGTTCTCTTTCCGTCTATGAGGGCTAGTTGCTCATAACGGCTCTTTACCCATTCTGCGTCGATGAGCTCAGCTTCTTGTATGATTCTTAAGAAGGAATCTCCACTTCGTAATAAAAGCTGTTTTCTCAGCGTCTTCCTCATCCCTCCAGATATGATGATAACCAGCGAAGCAATCCATGGATGATTGTAGTTCATGCTTGGCGCAATTTTCAACCAGGATATGTATATTCGACAATGGGAAGTCGTCTTTCGGACTGGCCCGATTGAGATCTTGGTAGTCGACACAGACTCTGACCCTCCCATCCTTTTGGGCACTGGCACGATGTTGGCCAGGCATGTCGGATACTCAACTACCCTGAGAACCTTGGCGTTGATTTTCTTGGTAACTTCTTCCTTGATTTTCAAACTCATGTCGGGTTTGAACTTTTTGAGCTTTTGCTTGACTGACAGACACATTGGATTGGTTGGCAGTTTGTGAGCCACAATAGATGTCCTCAGACCAGTCATGTCATCATACGACCAGGCGAATATGTCCTCACACTCCTTTAGAAATTATGCGTATTCTTTCTTTCTAACGGCGAAAAATGAACGTTGATTCGTGTTTCCTTGATGTTTTCTGAATCTCCCTGGTTGATGATTTCAATCTCGTCTAGGTTGGACTTAGGTCTGTTCTCAAAATTCTCAACTTTTTGACAATCTCGTCAGGTATGTCATCTTCTTCTGAATCCACGTCCGTTTGCTGCGTTGTCTCGTTTCATGTCACGGTCATCGGTTCATCAAGACATGTAATTGTAATGATGTATAGTCAAAGTAATGAGAGAAAAAAAATGATAGCAATAAATATTGATTCATAATAAAAATTTCAAAAAGCTTTTGATAAATTGAACGATTATTTTGAACATGGAAGATCTTATTGCAGGAATTAAAATGCGAAAAAAGAAATCATTTTGTAAAGAAAAACAATGAATAGTGCTCGTTTTAGCCTTGCTACCCCGAGGCTCGTCGGTCTTTGGTTGTCCTGACAGTCCAATTCTTGAGGTACGTCCCTCTGCTCACAACCTGTATGGAAGGGCCTTCCTCCCCCTCCTCCTCGAGAATAACACAACAGTCCATATCACTGTCCTCCAGAAACAAGTTCCTCATTGTTGTAAGTGCTTCTTCTTCGTATGATCCATAAATAACGCCAGCATGTTGGAAGGTATGCTCCAGATGCAGTATTGGTTGCTCCAAAGGGTAATAAGGACCGGGCCATGGTGGCGACCAAATTTTAGAATTCTTCCCAAGTGTATTCGTATCCCAAACCGAAAGTGGTGTCGTGATTCTTGAGTTTGATAGGTTTGGAGATCCCCTGAAGGTTCTTGTCGAACCCTTTATCTGGCTCGTACCTTCACCAATTCATCATACTTGCGATCTTTCTATCCCACCATTTGTCTTTGTCGATAGTGTTGACCCGTTCAATGTGGTGGTAAGTTTCTCCGCCTGGCTTCCTTCTTCCTTCAATCACTGGGATAGTCTGGCGACTGTAGATAGGGTTGCTATCGTCACCATGAATAATCACCTCTTGGTGGTTCCACTCGAACTTCACTGCCTGATGTAGCATTGATGCTACGGCCCCAGCAACATGGATCCAGGGTCGTCCCAATAACAGATTGTAGGACGCTGACACATCTATCACTTGGAATTCCACCTTGAACTAGGTTGACCCCATTTGCAGGCATAGGATGATCTCACCAATGGTGGACCTCTGATATCCATCGAAGGCTTTCACATTGACCGCTCCATCCTTTATCTTATGCAACCCTTTAGCCAATTTCTTGAGCGTTATCAGCTGACATATGTTAAGATTGGATCCCCCATCGATCAGAATTCTGGTGATGAAATAATCTTCGCATTGCATAGTGATGTGCAGTGCTTTGTTATGGCCCAACCCTTCAGGAGGAAGCTCGTTCTCATGGAAAGTGATCTTGTGACTCTCCAACACTTGGCCCACCATATTAGCCATTTCTCCACTAGTGATGTTGTTTGGCACATAAGCTTCGTTCATAAAGCATTCCTGTGCGTCTCAGAATTCTGCAACAAAGAGAGGATGGATATTTGCGCTGGCGTCTTGTTCAGTCGGTCGATGACCGAATACTCCTTGTCCTGTACTTTCCTCTAAAGGTCGTCCGGACCTGTCTCGATAATGGGAGGCCGATTGGAAGCCTGCCTGCTGGATTCAGCCAGATGTTCAAGGGTATAGACTCTACCAGTTCTTGTCATACCCTGCGCTGCAATAGCTTCTTCAGTCTTGACTTTGCCTTTCCTTCTCGGCTCGGCTGTATAGTCCCATGGTACATCATTTGTATATAAAGGTGGTGTGGTCGATATTGCACCGTTATTGGTGCGGCTATCCTTACTTCAAGTGGAACATGTGTCTTGGGTGGCAAGAATGAAACCTCAAATGGTGCGGGTGCATTTTCCGGAGACACAAACTCAACTTCAATCGATACTGGTGTCTTTGAAGGTGACGCTGATTCAAACTCAAGAGGCATGGACATATTTACCTCAGCATCCTTAGACAGTTGAATCTGGACTATGATCGGGTTGAGAGTGATTGTAGGTTTCTTTGGATTATCGCCTTCTGCGATCAACCCGATTGATCCCTCGGGGTCCCAATCATGTTCTATTTCAATCAAGTGGATGCCTCCACCCTTATGGTCCAGAAGAGGATTGTTGCGGACATTTGGAGCGGATTCCTTTTCCACGATGACCTTGTTGTTAATCATGCATTGTATCTTGTCCTTCAAAGAGCGGCATTTCATCGATGGTGTGCCCCTTCATGTCGGAGTGGTATGCACATGACTTGTTTGGGTTGACCATTTGAGAAGGATTCTCAGGGGTTGCAGCAGGGATGTGGGTGACATAACCAGCAACTTTGAGCTTCTCATACAGTTGGTCGATGGGTTCAGTGATGGCGGTATACTATTTTGGAGGTCTGTGATCAAAATTAGGACGAGGTCTAGGGAAGTTTTGACGGGTAGGGGTGATTGGTAATGAGATGGTTGGGAATTGTAAGTGTGGTAGACAAGAGCGGGTTGTGAGTATCTGGGTGAAGCATGTTGATATGTCGGTGGTGGAGGTAATTGATAAGTTGGTGGTGGGGGTGATTTATAAGTGGGTGGTGGAGCTTGGTATGAGGGTGAGGGTTCTTGGTAATTTGGGGTTGGTTGATATGTGAGTGGAGGTGTTGGGTAAGTTTGGTATTTGAGTGGGGATTTGGTTCTTTGTGACCATCACAGCTCCCGCGTCTCTTTTCTTAGACACACCACCAGACTGCAAAGCCTTGTTTTTAGCTTGCAAGGCTTCAAAATTTGTGACCATACCGCTCTTGATACCTTCTTCAATCCGTTCACCTAATTTGGTAATGTCGGAGAACTTGTGGTTCTCAATCATTATCAACCGTTCATAGTACTGCAGGTCCTGGACCCGGAAAAAGAACTTGTTCATCTGCTCCTCTTCTAAGACGGGATTGACCTTGGCAGCTTCAGACCTCCAACAAGTAGTGTACTCGCGAAATGTCTCTGTTGGCTTCTTTTTCAAATTCTGAATATAGAACACGTCTGGTGCGTTTTCTGTGTTGAACTTGAATCTTTCCATAAAGTCAGATGGCATGCTCACCCAATTTAACCATTTCTTGGGATCTTGGCTGATGTACCAATAAAACACATCTCCTTTCAAGCTCCTCATGAATAGCTTCATGCAGATCCTTTCGTCCTTTCCTACGCCAACCAGCTTGTCACAATAGGTCCTCAGATGGACCCTCGGATTACCTGTACCATCAAACATTTCAAACTTAGGAGGTTTGTATCCCTCGGGTAGTTTGACATCAGGTTGTATGCAGAGGTCTTCATAGTTCAACCCTTCGACTCCCTTGATTCCCTCGACGCCTTGAACCCGGCTGGTCAGCTTCCTAAGTTCCTCGGCCAAGTTCTTGATAAGCAGGTCCTTTTCGTCAGACTCATGTGTGTATGTGATAGGGGAGTGGAGTGTGGCATGGTCTCCACATAGATGGGATTGTCATGGTGGCCTGGCACATGAGTGTGGAAATGGTCATTTGTGGAGTTCTGAGATTCTGGGATAAGCAGTGGAGTGTTATTTGGAGTATGACAGGCATTGCATTGTGCTGGAAGAGTTTGGTTCTTTGGTGGGGTGGTGTGATGATGAGCTGTGGGATAATTTTGCTGCTTTGGGATATTTTGAGGAGGTGTAGGATTCTGGATATTGACGTCTTGGACGTTGAGGGAGAATGACAGGTTTGTCAGATTCCGAACTTGATCAAGCTCTTCTTGAAACTTTGACAACTTCCGTTCCAGCTGCGACACAGTTTCATTCTGAATCTGAATACCCTGGACATCAGTTACCTCTACCCGTTCAACCACATTCTCATTTCTACTGTTGCCTGAATCTTCCATTTTCTTTTTGCCTTTGTTCTTGCCTTTGGGAGGACTAAGAAGAGGAGAGGGTGGAGGGCCCCTGGATCTTGTAAGATAGGATGATGATGCCAGAGTGCACGAACTAACCTTTGGGGAGGGGAATAAATAAATAATAAAGAGGAAACCAAAAACAAAAGGTAGACAAGTCAGTGAGGATTATGAAAAGTATTGCGATATTTAAACACATAGTGCGGGAATGTAAAGCACGTCCTAATTTGGGGACCTCTTTTGTGCCCGAGGTAGGCCTAGCGAAAAATTGATTTGGAGAACTTAAGATGCTAAATTCCTCATTTTGTTGATAAGAAAATAGACAAATCCCAAAACGACACTAAATAAACAGGAAGTAAAGGTCACTAATGGCCATTGGCCTTATTACATTGATAAAGTAAAAGAAAGACATTCCTATCTACTTGGTCCTAGAAGGACCTTCCCCAGACTCGGCATTCTTGCTTCCCTCGTACAGTTTCCCCAACTCGCGAAGTCCCAGCAACAAGTATGCTCTGGCTAGATGTCCTCCTTCGGTCCCTTCAGCCTTTTGACAGTCTTCAACGCTTTTGAGAAATTTTTCCTCCAGCTCCACTATGCCTCGCTCCAAATACCCTAAACTTTTGTTGGTGCTGATAGCCATATCTTTCCATTCCTCGATCAGTTTTTTGCTAGACTCATGTATTTCACAGTGCTCATTCTCACAATCACGGATCCTCTTGCGCAGCTGGTTATATTTGACTTGTGCCTCGTCCTTTTCATCTATAACCATGTGGCCCTGAACTACGACCACCCCAATTTTCTGCCAACCAACCAGGATAGAAAGGGGTACAACCGGCATGATATCTGTCTGGCTCAATGGTGTCCTTTTCCATTGCAATCTTGTAGTGCCACATGTGCTGGGCTTGGCACTTGTGAGGACTATCATCATTTTGGAAGTCAGATCGAAGATGGCTTATCTTATCGACCCTAGGTATGACTTGCTTCCTACTCGCTTGCCTCATAACTCGAAGAGGGACGTAAGGGTATGTTCCTCTTAGACCAATTAGTATTAGGAACTGTGCATATCTGGAACGGGTGATGAACTCCTCTGTCGGAAACCACTCGAACATCCACTGAACCTGTTCTTCAGTCAAATTATCAAAGAGCTTGACCCATCCTTTGGCATTCTCAGGCTGAGCAAACATGTCGGGGATGTAATTCACTCTCTTTGGATGGTGGAAAGCGATGTGGTCATCCCAAACTCTTCGATGAATTTCTTGTCAGTATTCGCCCTTTTGGAGATGTTCCATGAGCCAAAGCTGAAGTAGTAGATTGTAGCCTTCGAAGTGTCTTGCCCCTCGTTGACACTTTTCCAAGGCTCGATATATGTCTGCAATGATCATGGGCACAATGCTGAAGTTTTTCCCACCAATTTCTTCCATTAGTGTCTTGGTTACCATGGCCAGTCTAGTGTGGATTCTCTCTTTCTTGATTGGAAACACAATCAGACCCAAGAAGCAAAACATGAAGACGAATACTCTATGATGGATGTGTCCCAAGGATGTGATGAAAAAATCGCCGTGGTAGGTACAATATGATTTGTTGTGGCCGTACCTTTCGTACAAATAGTCAAAAGGGATGTATGACTCCTTTAAGCATACCAGTTATGCATTCTTCTTCAGACCCATCATTTTGAGGAAACCTTTACCTGTGCGGTTCTCAGGCATTAGCAACCCCGGGGTTTCCCATGCTAGGCCATCCAGTCCTCCTATTTCTTCTAGAAAAGGTGTCATTTCAATGTCCCCAAAGCGGAACACGGACCTTTCACAATCCCATAACATGGTAGAAACCTCTATTATCATGTTGTTAGGATGGATTTCTAGGAGAGATGGTAGATTTCCCAAGTATTTTCTGACGAGAGTTTTGTCACTAGAATGTAAATCTTCCCACAAACTTAGCAATCTTGGATGGATATTGGAGACCATGCCAAATCTACGGACTTCGTGGCTCATATTTCTGCAAGGAAAACAGGATTAGACCCTGACCCCCACCAGACTCGACTATTTAACATCAACAATTAGCATAAAGCATTTAGTTCTCCAAATAAATGCGTAGAACGTGATGATGGCCGTTTGGGTTTAGGGAAACCCAGTGGACTTTTGGATAAGGCAATCTTAAAATCTATCGTGCAGACCACACTTTAGCCTGGCTAGGTATGACCATGATGTATGTAACAACATAACGAAGTAAGGTTGCTATGGGGTTTTAGACTGGTACCCTTGAGCGGACAACTCAAGGGGGAAAGAAACGGAACCGTACTGCACTGCTGATCGACTAGTTTTAACGCAAATAAGCCTTTCCAAATTTAGGGGGTAATAATATAGGAAGAACACAACCACTCATCAAGCGTTGCTATAGTATTTTGTTTGGCACGAGTGGAGTATGAATGTTGAGCATGATTATGCAATAAATAGTAAAACATGTAGTCATGTATTTGCACGTTATGAAAGCAGTAAATACAGCAGTTTATAATTTAAAAGCGGTTGCAAAGAAAGGAAACAGAAAAAAATGTCAGTTACTTTTGAATAAAAATAAATGGTTAAATAAATAGACAAGTAATTTCACATAAGGGAAATGGGAAGAGGTACAAATTCACAAAGCAATTTGAAAACTGTAAAAGCCTGAAAGTCCCCAGCAGAGTCGTCATGCTATCGCGCCCCCTGTTTCCTCGCGGAGATCGGGTTTATGACATTCGGTTGAGACAACTCTTTCCTTTTGGGAAAGGGGTTTGGGTTTTTGAGATTCGCCACCTAATGATTTTTAAAGGTGCGTTAGGACACCAAAGGGGTTCATTTACAACTACGTTGTTAACCAGAGATAGGGTAAGGGCTTGAAATTATCCTAGGGGGAAGGTGTTAGGCACTCCTCAGTATCCACAAGTGTGGTTCCCATCCAAACAACTTTTGTGAATTTTGTAATATTAGCAAATAAACAAATATGGCTCGAATAGTAGGGGATATAGTCTAAGTAGACATATGTTTAGAAACAGTTAAAGTTAAAGCCACATTTTGAAAAGAATTACAATCTAAGCATGTTTATGGGAATAAAAGGGTTCCTAGGTTTGTTTATAATATGGATCACATCAGTCTAATACCCGGTAATCACTCCTCAAAGAGGGGCTACACGTGGTATTAGCGTACCGGTCATCATATCCATATTCTACCCTTTCCCACCCCGTGAAGGTAATTAAAGCGTGTGTTGGTCACGAACTCTATTGCATGTTGTTACCAGTCCCTTCCTATTAGTCTCGGAGGAAATTAGGACTCTTATCCTAAAGGGAGGTTCTAGGCAGACCCTCAAGTTTCAAAGGTAAAAATTCTAGGGCGACAGATAACAAAACATGTAGGACTGCACATAAGGAAAGAACATGGAAAGCAATTAAGGGGCTCAAGTATACCTCCACATATATTGCACATACACAGCATGCCTCATACACAAATTCGGGGTCCAGTTTCAGTTCATATCTAAATGACAATAGCAGGATTAGATTTGTCATAACTCAGAAAGGGAGTCCTAGTCAGGCTTGCCTACTAATTTTAGCATGCTGGTAGTTAAACATGATCACAAAGACAGATCTAGTTTTATTCCTTGTAACTGATTTCCTAAGGCTTGTCTAGGTGTAAAATAACATGCATCAGTTGTACAACTTTGTTAAAAGGGGTTTCAGATTACCAATCCTAATAGCATGTGATTCTAAGTGTTTACCAAGGACCGATTTCCAGCTTATTAGAATAGGGACTATTTTAGACACATATATTTAAACTAGGTGTGATTTGAGTAAGTATGACCCTAAGGCATGATTTCTAATGCAACATGATAACTTAAACATGATTTTTCTAAATGAATGCAAGATCAGAACATTATGCACAACTTCAGGAATAGCACATGTGACAAATTTTAATCGTTGTTTACCTAGAACAGGATCTCTACCTGTATAGCATGATTGCATATTTGTTAACACATAATTCTAGGACATGACTTTTAAATGAAACTTCAGGACACGTTTATATGAGTAGAATCACATAATAGCAATTTACTTAATTATTAGTTTTATAGGCAGGATCTATAAGTGAGGGCGATGAATGATGACATGCTGAAAGGAAAACAGGATATATGAGCCTAAGTAGCATGATATCTAATGCATGGCATGTTGTACCTAAACATAACTGTTATTGCGCATAGAGAGAGTAAACCTAGGAAGCATGAATTTCTACCCTTGATTACACTACAACATGCATATTACCCACCCCTTTTCATTATCCAACCCCAGAGTTGCTTACAATAATTATTACAGGCCATTTGCATGAATTACATAACTAAATAATGGAAAGAAGAAGTTATACTATAGGGAGACTACCGATAGGCCCAGAATCTCCAGAATGCCTTATTGCCATTCTATTCACAACCTTTCACATGATCCAGGTGTGTCAGAGTTCCATAAGGATCTCAAGGGATCCCGGGCAGTGCTCACACCCAGATTTCATAGCCAAGATGGAGTAAGTGCAGTGTGGAATGGCCAGCCTTTGTGTGTCAAAGTTCAGAAGGAGCTCAAGGCAACGCTCACACAGAGGGGGGCAGGACTTAATGATCTAAGAGTAGAGTGAGAGTGCTCGACATAGTTTTGAAAAGGTTAAGTAAGAAAACAGTTTTGAAAAGGGTAAGTAAGAAAACAGTTGTGAAGAGGGAAACTTGATTGAAATAGTTTTATAACAAAGACGTTTAACCACTAAAAGGGCAGGAACATCAACAAGTTCAACATCACACAAAGGACCAGGAATAGTCCAACAATCAAAAGCAGGGGTAATGGGATTTGAGGGACAAATACAGAGCATGTGAGGGCAAACATGTCGCAAGCAGTACACAATCAGAAGTTCCTAAGGATTCAGGGGATTGGGGGATACAGTAGGGTATAGGATTATACTAACATAACATGACCAAATAGTTCAAGACAGTAGGATTTACCCTAATCAAACTAATGTACCAAACATAGGCATGAAGATTCACATAGAACATGTATCAAGTACATAAAGACATGTTGGTTATGACAAATAGAGTATAACTTATCATGTGAATGGGGTTCAGGATCCTAGTTACTTGTTGAACAACAAAATAATAAGTAAAAGCAAATTAGAAACATAATGAATTGCAAAAGTAGTAGAAACATGTTGGTTTGAGAACTGAAATCAGAATTAGAACATACCCGTGAAGTGAAGAAAGCAGTAACACAAACAGGAAGTAGGAGATGCACAATAGTTAGCCTTGGCTTGCAGCCGGCTAACTTAGAATAGTAGTAACTAGCACAGAAAAGAAAGAGAGGAGAGAGTTTTTAGTTGTGAGAGAGAGAGTTGAACAGATTAGTTCGTGTCTTTTGATAATGAAAGAGTGAAGTATATATAGTTTGAAAATAGGCAGAAAATATGGTAACAAGTAACAGTTCATCATAATTATAGAAATAAACTCTAATTAGAATCCAATTAATATAAGTACTCCCTTTAATTAAGGAGTCAATGTTCAAAGGTAACAAACAATGATAAACAAGGAAAGAAATCAATTAAGAAGCTGATTCTAATATATAAGTAGTAGAAGAAGTATAGAGCATGTGATTAAGACTAAATACAGAATATCCTAATTAAGGAAAGTGTATAAGAACTAATTGACAACAGGTTTATTCATAGAAATAAGGCAAGAGATAATTTTGGAAATCAACAAGAAAATTTCGAGTGAGATTCAAAACACAGGGAATCAATATCAATCAAGGAAATATCACACATGTAAGGAAATACTCGAAATCAGTAGAGAATATTGTGTAAAATCAATAAAGTAATAATCACAATTATTCAAAGATTCAAAATGGTAAAAACGTTGATGATTTAAACGGAATAACACATGTTAAGCAAAAATCAGAAACCCTAATCACACAATTAGGGATTCGCATCAGAACACAACAAATAATTAAAGAACCCAACAGACAATCATGATTTAGGTGCAAAAGTGACGAGGTATCAGAAACCCTAACAGCAAGCATAGGGAAAAAAATCACAAAATCACACAATACTCATCAAGGCAGAGTAGTTATACTAGAACAGGTAAAACAACATTGCAAATAAACTCGGATTCACATATTGAACCAAGAAATTTGGGGCTTTTTATCAAAAAATGACTCAAACGAAATGGAAAGACTCAAATAACGTTTAAACATGATAAAGTCATGAAATAATACTAAGAAACCAGAAAAATGACTGTTTTGTAAAGGATTTCAAAAAAAAAAAACATAGTTTTGAAAAAGATGAAGAACCGTTCAGGAAACAGGAAAATCTTTAAAGAAATCATGGAAAGACCTCATAATAAGTATAGATCTATTACAGATCTAAAAGGATCGGAAGGTCTAAGGTTAGGGTTTCCAAAGAGAACCCAGAAAGGAGAAGAAAAACTCAAAATATTACCAGTTTCAACCGGAAAGTGGTAGATCTTACTCGGACGGCCATGGGTGGCCGGAAAAATGGCATGAAATAGTAGGAGGTGAGTGAACCTCTTCTGGTTCACTTGAGGGATTCAAGAGTAGTTACACATATCACGACCCAAAATCCAATACAGGTCATGATGCCGCCCAATACCGGAGTCAGGCAAGCCAACAATTGTTTACTAGTGAGATTATCCTTATCTGACATACCAACCCTACACTTACCAAATTTTAAGCTTAGATCATTTAAATTAAAACGAATACATTAACCAACTTAAGTAAATACAACCACAAGGATCATGAACCAATATATACAGTCCCAAAATATAGAGTCTACTATGTGTGTGCCAGGATTTAGTGTCACAAGTCCTACGGGCATACTAGTAGAATGTACAAAACATAATATACAATCCCAATGTCTGAAAGAAATAGACGGGAATAAGCAAAAGAAAACTCCATGGTGCTGCCGAGGAACGCCAGGAGAAGCAGCTCACCGTGAAGTCGGGTCCAACTAAGATCAGAATCGAGCTCCGGTCTGATAACCAGATGCACCAGCCTCAGAACCTGTACAATTAAGTATAGAAGTGCAACATGAGTACATAAACAAATATGTACCCAGTGAGTATCCCGCCTAACCTCGAAGAGGTAGTGAAGAGAGGTATACATGATACTTACTAGGGTAAACATTTCTAAACAACATGATTTAATAGGAACTAGGCAGGCATAACAGGCGTAGAAATCACAAAGAGATAAATTATCAAGTATAGTTGTATTTACCTTTGCATGTCAAATTTCACTAGCACATAATGTAATAAATTCCCCTTATTAACATGAACCAGTTTATACAATTACAACAAATTTCCCGTAAATCATAGATCACATAATAATCCGGAAACGTACGGCCGAAACGTCACGAAAAAATAAATGTGCACTGCCGAGGGTCGAACGACTCGAACCATAGATGCATCTATTACCCCGCTCGCGAATCGAACATGCGACGCGATTGACATAATAGTAGGGATATTCCACTTACGAATAATACATGTGACGCGGTGCCGCATACATACATAAAATTATCAATTTTTAGGGAATTATCAGAGA
>MDKI01201501.1:0-15002 GCA_005239505.1 Nicotiana paniculata | reverse complement strand
TTATTGTTAACTAAACTAGTCTTGACAAGTCTAGGTTAAATCATGACTAAACATTGTTTTAGACTTTAGTTTTACCCTAATTGGTTCATTAATTTCTCATTATTGACTGATTTCAACTTGTTTAGGGTTTTGGTCGATTAATGAGAGTTAGTTAATTTGTTAAAATTAGTCAATTTTCTTGTATTAGACATGTTTAAGTTTCACTTGAACCTAGGAGGAGTCAGTTTTGTTTGAGTTAGTTGAATACACCAATTTTAAACTAAAAGTTGAAATTTAAACTGTGATTAATTGGAAGCTAATCATACAATTGAGACTAATCATAGGCATCCAAATCAAGGCTAAATCAAACAACAAAATATGAACAAAACAACAAAATATGAACAAAGACAACCAATAGGGGCTGTTTTTACTAACACAACATTTTAACTATGAATTCAGGGATTTAATTGATCAATTTTTTGTGCTCATTTATTGACAGAATTTAATCGAGATAGAAATGTTCAGAAATTAACAGGGAAAGGAAACTAACTAAACAAAACCTAATGCTAACCTTGGTCATGCAAAACTACTACATTTAATTAGTTAAATCATACAAAATAATGACAAAAATCTAAACTAAATGTATTAAAAAAAAACAGAAAACATGAAAGAAGGAAAAATACAGGGAATCAGTAAGAATTTAGGGCTTATTTATGTCGACAAATATAGAAAAGAAATGGAAGTACCCGTTCGAGGGGTTTGGACGAACTCCGGCGACTAACCGGAGTCAAGCCGGACTACCGTGACTTTCAAAAGTGACCTTTACTCACATGAATCGACGTCTCTTGTCAAAATCCATCGACTCATGTGAGTTTGAGTCACAGATTCACCTGGATTCGCCATTAGCAAGCATCAAAGTTCTGACCGTTTCTTAGATCTGGATTTGACGGAATTCGAGTGGGTTTTTAGGGAAGCTGGTGGTGGGATGGGGTTAAGGGGAAGGAGAAGACTATAGGGTGAAGGTTTGGGGTTGATTGGAGGAGGTCCGGTGGCCGGACGGCGGGGGAATTCTAGGGCGGCTAGGGTTTTTAGAGAGAGGAGAGAGAGAGAGCCGGGTGAAAGGAGGGGTTAGGATTTGTGAAATGAGGGGGTGGGGTGCGATTTGGACATATATATAGTTCAGGGGTGTGGGGTTCGGAACCGTTGGATTGAAATGATCCAACGACTGGGGTTTAATGGGGGCGAAACGGTGTCGTTTGGGTTTTTATGGGGGACAGGCCGTGTTAAGGGATTTGGGCTGGGTTGTTTGATGTTAGGGAGGAAGAATTTGGGCCTGGGCAGCTCTGGCCCAGGTCCGATTTTAACTCCCTTTATTTAACTAAAAATCAATTAGTTAATTTCAACTCTAATTTAAAACCAAGGAATGTAGTAATTAACTTAATCCTCATTTATTTATAGATTAATCAAGAACGACACGACCAATTCTATATTCCTAATTCGATCCGTGTTTTATCGAATAAAAGATGATTAATTTCTGTAGTAATTACTTATTAAAAAATGCATTACGTTAGATATTCGTCATTTGTCTACCATTTAAATAATTATAACCAATAACTTCATAATGCAGAATTTCAATGATTTTGAAAGATGAATTATGGATATGCAAGCAATGCAGATAATTCACAATTAATTACTGAAGAATCAATCAATATTCATAAAATCAATTGATTTATTAGGATTTTTATAGGACGATACGGTGAGTAAAAATCACATGCTCACAATATCCAAATTTTAGAATGAGGTTCGGGCATGTTGCAAAGCCGGTGAAGTTTCTGTATTCCCGGTACGCTGCCCCCCCCCCCTCGAGCTGTCCGCTCGGGTAAGCCTGGTCTAGAACAAAACCCAAGGATTTAAACTTAGAATAACATAGCCTCATGTCGGATCCCTAGTAGGAACGATTATCTGCATCATGTGCATTTGACTTAGGGGACTCAACACGGGGGTTGGGTCCGTCTAGGACAGGTTAACCCGAAATAAAGACCATCCTGATACATCCTACCTGGCCATGTGTATATTATTTTGTTTCGGCTTGTTTTTCGACCGGTTAAAGGAAAAGAAATAACAGAAAAACCAAGAGTGAGGTAGGATAGAAAACTTACCCAATTTTTGAAAGCCCCGATATTTAAAAATGCCTCGAAACTCTATCTAAAAAAAGAAAGAAAATAAGTGAATGTTTTCAAAAAGTCATGTTTCACAGGTCCCGTGAAAGCTGGCCGAACGACGCAGGTCTTATTCTCACGAGATGTGAGATACGTAGGCAAACCTCATCGATCTTGACCCCAATTTCAACAAAAAAATCTAAAAAATATTTTTCTTCAAATCCCTCCTTAGAAAATACCAAACAAATAAGGAAAAAGGAAGATATTTTTAAAACCCAAAAAATTATCTCTTCTTTAGAAGTATTTTTCCCTTCTTCAGAAGTATTTTTCCAAAAATTAAAAAAAATATTAGAATAACGAAAGAGAAAAATAAAAGAGAATTCATTTTCTTCTTTAGAAGTCTTCTTTCGCAAATGTCATAAATAATTGAAAAGTTGAAGCCCAAAAATATTTTCGCTTTTTTAAACTATAAAGAAAACTATGGAATAATCGAAATATTTCCTTTGTAGAAGTCTTTTGAAAAAAAAAAGTAGAAGAAGAAAATAAATCCAATCAAAATCCAGTAAGAAAAAATATATTTTTCTAAACCTTTTCAGAAATCCTTTTCTTCTCTAAAAATAAAAAAAATATTAAAAATCCAAAAAGATATTCTCTTTCTTCTACAGAAGTCTTTCTTCCAAAAATTCTAAAAAAAAAAATCAGAAACAACAATCCAAAAATATTTCCTTTTTCTTTAGAAGTTTTTATTTCAAAAATTAAAATAAAAATGAAATTCAAAAAAAGAAGAAAAACGAAATGAAAAGCCAAAATACAAGTTTCCTCTATCTTGAAGTATTTTTCCAAAAAAAAAAATTCAAAGGAAAAAATAAAGAAAAAATCAAATCAAAAGTCCAACAAAATATTTTCTTGCTTCTTTGTAAGTCCTTCTTTCAAAAATATTTTCTTTCTTGTTTTAAAGTCTCCCTTTCACAAATTGAAAAGAAAAAAGAGAAATAAAATTCAATAAATTTGTCTGATTTTATAAGAGGAAAAAAAGAGTTAGGTTATTTATTTTATTCTCGATCTTCCCGAACTACGCAAGATCTGATTCATGTGGCGTCATGATACGTACACAATCCCCATCGGATTCGATCATAGGCATAAACAAATTGAGTGAAAAAATAAATATATAAAAAAAAGATAGAAAAGAAAGTGAAAAAAAAACAAAAGAAGAAAGAAAAGAGTGACAGAAATAACAAAGAAAAAAAGAGAGAGAGCAAAAATAACAAAAAGAGAGAAAAAGATATCGAGATATGATAAAAAGAGGGATAGATAAAATTTGATAGGGTACAATTAAAGGCCGGGATGAAACACGCAACCGTTCAAACACATGGTAGAAGCGCTTAACTATTAGGTGCATTGCATGCTAATTGGTGATTTCATATATGTTAAATGTCTCAAACTAACAAGGTTGTTGGGTGTGCACATTAGCCAGGTTTGGTGGTTGGTTTTAGTTGGTAGTTCGGTGTCTAAACATCTACAAGTCCAAAGGCAGCAATGACCTCTGAAATCAATCTACCAATCATCAGTCCTGAGAATATCCCGGCATCGGCTATTCCGTAGTCGGAATCAGCAACTGCTGAAGAAAATAGAATGTTGCGTCGCTGCATGTTGGAAATGTGGGACGCCTGGTCTAATGGTAGGGAACCGCCATGTGTAATCCTTGATTTCCCTGAGTTGATCCCCAGTTCAGATAAGTGTTCCAACGTCCTTGTGCCCAATTCACTCTTCCCATGTGGCCACCCTCTAATGCTGCCTAATGGTCCGGATATGCCTTATGTGGATCACCCCCCAGGCGCCGGGTTCAAGGGCACATCCAACAATGTTCGCTGCACCACCAGCCTCCACTACAGCACATCCAACAGTGCCAAGGCCAAACCCATGCCCTCAGCACCCGCGATATAAGCCTCCCATGGGTCAGCAAAGAAAAATGAGAAACCCCGAGCAGGAAGAAATGGCTCGGAAAATGAGAATCATAAAGCAAAGCTTAAAAAACATGCAGGGTTTGAGTGGTCAGAAGAGTGTCTCCTACTCCGATTTATGCATGTTTCCACACGTTCACCTACCGGTTGGTTTCAAAATTCCAAAGTTTGAAAAATATGACGAGCACGGAGACTCGATGGCTCACTTGAAACGATATTGTAACCAACTGAGGGGTGCTGGTTGAAAAGAGGAGCAGCTAATGGCCTACTTCGGAGAAAGCCTCACCAGAATCGCTGCTGAATAGTATATGGATAAAGAAATTACCCATTGGCATGTGTGGGACGATTTGGCCCGAGACTTTGTGCGCCAGTTCCAGTATAATATGGACATCGCTCCCGATAGGAATTATTTGTCTAGTTTGGAAAAGAAAATGGCAGAAAGCTTTCGCGAATATGCTGTCAAATGGCATGAGAAAGATGCCAGGGTAAATCCTCCAATGGACGAAGTAGAAATGGTTACGGTCTTCCTGCAGGCCCAAGAGGCGGACTACTTCCAGAACATGATGTCTGTTATGGGAAGACTGTTCGCCGCGGCTATCAAAATTGGGGAGATGGCAGAAAATAAACAGGCCAAATCTTGAGTCAAGATGCTTTTAAGGTTGCATCTCAGGCCGTTTATAATGGTTCAGATGGTTTGATGAACAAAAACGAGGTAGAAGAGGGAGCTATGATGGTTTTGAGATCGGAGGTGGCCCGTAGGGCATTCAACCAATAATACATGCTTCCTAACATCCCACAACACAATTATCCCTATCAAGACGATGCTGAATATGCCATGGCACCGCCTCCTTATGCGGTGATGGACGCGCAATCTTATAAGCGACCACAAAATTATACCCAAAACCGAGCTCCACTTCCTAGAAATACCCATCTTTACCAAGCTCCATAGAATCCCCAGTAAAATGTTTCCCAATACAATCCTCTCCCAAGAGAGCCTTTCAAAAAGAATCAGTTCACCCCTATTGGTGAATCCTACTCTAGCTTGCTCCAAAAGCTAGTCAGGATAGGTCTGTTGCAGCCAGTGACCCCAAACCGGCCGAACACCGAGTCTTCCTCGCGTCGGGCTGATGCTAGATGTGAATACCACTCTGGAGCCGTGGGGCATGACACTGAAGATTGTTGGACTCTCAAAAGAGCAGTGAAAAATCTCATCGAGGTCCAGACAATATTGCTTAGGGATGAAGATGACCCTAATATGATGAACAATCCCCTGCCTTCTCATACTGGGCCAGTAGTCGGAATGATTTGTGAAGATGAAGAATTTGATCTGGCACTCAAGGTCATTGCAGCCATTGCCGAGACAGAAGAAAAGCTGAAAAACGGTCGCCAAGCCTGAAAGTTCCCCCCATCAGATGGGAGTCTCGGTAGCTAGTCTTGCTATCCTTTCTGCATCCGAATTATCTCAGGGTGTGATCCGGATGTTTTACTTTATTTTCTTACTTTCCGATGTAAACCCTTCTATCTTTAAACTTCAAAAAAAAAAAAACCAAAAAAAATATCAAATGGAATTATTATTTCATTTTCCAAGAATGTCTCCTTTCTTAATCTTGTTTCTTTTCTTACTCTACTTTCAGTTCTTTTTAAATGCAGATGTCAATAACATGACATGCTTGCGGACTTCATGCCCAGATCCTAAACGGTGTCAGACTTTGAAATAATGAACCAAGAATCAGAATGCAAATAAAGTTATGTCAAGGAGATAAAACAATAAATCGGAACAGCCAAAGGAAAATTGGTTCAGATTGGAAAGATCCATACATTACTACAAGAGTACTGCCGGAAGAGTGCGTTTGTACTTGGGGTACATCGAAGGAAATGTCCCTGAAACAACTGTCAATGCAGATGCAGTCAAAAGATCCTAAAATGTTATCAGACTTCGAAATGATGAATCAAGAATCTAAATGCAAATAAATTTTGATCAAGGAAATAAACAATGCATCGGAACAACCAAAGGAAAATTGGGTCAGAATGGAAAGGTCCGTACATTACTACAAGAGTACTACCAAAAGAGTGCGTTTGTACTTGGGGTACATTGAAGAAAATGTCCCTGAAACAACTGTGCAGTCAGAAGGTACTATGTTTGATCCTCCATATAACATTAAATGTTCTCCGGTTGGGATGACGAAGGCATTCATTCTCGCTACCCGAACACTATTACCCCTTTTGCCAACCATTTGAGCGGGTTAACTTCCTTTGATTACCCTCTTTGGAACCTGAAAGTGTTATTGAAAAAACAAAAAACAAAAAAAGAAGAAAAAAAAAAGCAACAGAAAGAGACGAAAAAAAGAAAATCAAATGAAAAAAAAGAAAAAAAAAAGAAAATGAGAACAAGGAAAGCAAAAGAAATAGAAAACAAAATAAAACAGAAAAAAAAAACAAAAAACAAAAAAAAACAAAATTTCCCTAAACTACATTCGACTTGATTCCGAAAGGACACGTAGGCGGCCTCTCCCTGGGTTTCAGTCACACCAAAATAAAATTTCCTATTTCCCCAAGATTTTAAGCTAGGGCAGATGTTATATTGGAGGTTCCAAAGTTGTAATTCAAATACAAATTCCTTCACCCAAAAACCTGTTCAAGTCCTTCCGATCAATCGGCAAAGATATCCAAATTGGGGGATACAGTCATCTGGATCTGATGCAAGCAAATGAGAAAAATAAAATGAGAGAGTCTTATTGGTGAAAACCCACACAGGCACTGTGAGGCGGTGGTAAGTAGAGAAATTAAAAACGAGAGAATCTTGTTAGTGAAAACTCGAAAAGAGCACTACAAGGCGATGGTGAAAAGAGAAATGAGAGAGGTTAGTTGGTGAAAACTCGCAAAGGGCGCCACTGATCGAAAAGGATAATGGTTCACTGACATGGACACAGTCCGGGGCAAGGTTTCTCAATATCGAGGTAATAGTTGTGATGAATTTCTGAGAATCGGATGGTTTACACGGATCAGGCACCCAGTCCAAAAGGCATGTCTCGTTCATTGAAGTCCGCATGCACTCTAGATAAGTCCTTCTTTCCTCTCCCCGAAAGGAACACCTCTTGTTTAAATTCATTTTCCATTCTATCATTTCTTTTTCTTTTGAATCCCTTTGGCTCTAACTCTGCTTCCAAAACTAAGCCAAAGAAATAATGGCAAGACTGATTTACAGGGTTCTCATTTGACACGGGCCAGTATGAAAAAGGCACCCAGCCTCGTCAGGGGCATCAAGTCGATCACGACTGGCCTTAGCGGCCAATGTTTCAAACTCAAAACCCTTGAAAGGAGAAAATTGAATTGAAGTGCCTATAAGGGCAAATGAAGTGAAAGGTTGAGTCTCACGTGGCTAACCATCTCGGCAAAAGTTGAAAAGCCGAAGTACTCCAAGTGCTCGGAAGAAGAAATGGAAGTCCGGTAAAAGCAAAATAAAATCGGAAAGGTGAAGTCCCACGCGGCTAGCCGTTGTGGTAAAACCAAGGAGCCTGAATTTTACCTACGCTCCAGAAACCCAAAAACAAGAGAAAGGCCTGCAAAGGCGGAATAAAGTTGAAATGTTACGTGACTGATCACCATGAGAAAATCTGGGAAACAAGAACCCCCGGATTTAGAAAGGAAACCCAATCCAGCAAACAAGCAAACGGTTGAGATCTTCGTCAAAGAGGTTGAGATCGAGCAGCTTGAAATAATCAAGGCCGCAAAAGCAACCACCGTTTCAAACTAACAAATTGTTCTTTTTGAAAATACAAAACAGGTGCAACTCAAAAGTAACCGTGTAAAAAGCAGGTGCAACCAAAAGGAATTGCGCAAGAGCTAGAAGGAGCTCTGAAGCATTGACTCCAAAGAAATGGAAGTTTCCTCCAGAGAAAGGGAAGTTTCCAGAAAATGACTCAAAGTAGTATGGGGCCTCCAATCCCCAACTACACCTTTTCCGACATAGGGTATACACTCCCTAGTCGATGCTGATTAAGGGTATACATTCCCTAATTGATGATTACTTTTTCCGACATAGGGGTATGCACTCCCTAGTCGATTCCAATTAAGGGTATACATTCCCTAATTGATGCTTTCTTTTCCAATTAAGGGTATACATTCCCTAATTGATTTCTTTTTCCCGGCATGGGTGTATACACTCCCTAGTCGATGCCAATTAAGGGTGTACATGCCCTAATTGACGAGTTCTTTTCCAATTAAGGGTATATATTCCCTACTTGATGTTTTCTTTTCCAATGAAGGGTATAATTCCCTAATTGATTTCTTTTTCCCGGCATGGGGGATGCACTCCCTAGTCGATGCCAATTAAGGGTATACATTACCTAATTGATGATTTCTTTTCCAATTAAGGGTTTACATTCCCTAATTTATGATTTCCTTTGCCAATTAAGGGTATACATTCCCTAATTGATGTTTTCTTTTTCCAATTAAGGGTAAACATTCCCTAATTGATTTCTTTTTCCCGACATGGGGGTATACACTCCATAGTCGATGCCAATTAAGGGTATACATTCCCTAATTGATGAGTTCTTTTCCAATTAAAGGTATACATTCCCTAATTGATGCTTTCTTTTTCAATTAAGGGTATACATTACCTAATTGATTTCTTTTTCCCGGAATGGGGGTATGCACTCCCTAGTCGATGCCAATTAAGGGTATACATTCCCTAATTGATGATTTCTTTTCCAATTAAGGGTATACATTCCCTAGTTGATGATTTTCTTTGCCAATTAAGGGTATATATTCCCTAATTGATGTTTTCTTTTTCAAATTAAGGGTATACATTCCCTAATTGATTTTCATTTCCCGACATGGGGTACACGCTCCGTAGTCGATGCCAATTAAGGAAATACATTCCCTAATTGATGATTTATTTTCCAATTAAGGGGTATACATTCCCTAATTGATGTTTTTCTTTTCCAATTAAGGGTATACATACCCTAATTGATGTTTTCTTTTCCAAATAAGGATATACATTCCCTAATTGATGTTTTTCTTTTCCAATTAAGGGTATACATACCCTAATTGATGTTTTCTTTTCCAAATAAGGATATACATTCCCTAATTGATGTTTTCTTTTCCAATTAGGGGTATACATTCCCTAATTGATTTTCCTTTCCCGACATGGGAGTACACGCCCCCTAGTCAATGCCAATTAAGGGTATACATTCCCTAATTGATATTTTCTTTTCCGATTAAGGGTATACATTCCCTAATTGATGTTTTCTTTTTCAATTAAGGGTATACATTCCCTAATTGATTTTCTTTTCCCGACATGGGAGTACACGCTCCCTAGTCTATGGCAATTAAGGGTATACATTCCCTAATTGATGTTTTCTTTTCCAATTAAGGGTATACATTCTCTAATTGATTTTTTTCTTTTCCAATTAAGGGTATACATTCCCGAATTGATGTTTTATTTTCCAATTAAGGGTATACATTCCCTAATTGATTTTCTTTTCGCGGCATGGGAGTACATGCTCCCTAGTCGATGCCAATTAAGGGTATACATTCCCTAATTGATATTTTATTTTCCAATTAAGGGTTTACATTCTCTAATTGATGCTTTTCTTTTCCAACTAAGGGTATACATTCCCTAATTGATGTTCTCTTTTCCAATTAAGTGTATACATTCCCTAATTGATTTTCTTTTCCCAACATGGGAGTAAACGCTCCCTAGTCGAAGCCAATTAAGGGTATACAATCCCTAATTGATGTTTTCTTTTCCAATTAAGGGTATACATTCCCTAATTGATGTTTTCTTTTCCAATTAAGGGTATACATTCCCTAACTGATATTTTCTTTTCCGATTAAGGGTATACATTTCCTAATTGATGTTTTCTTTTCCAATTAAGGGTATACATTCCCTAATTGATATTCTTTTCCCGACATGTGAGTACACCCTCCCTAGTCGATGCAAATTAAGGGTATACATTCCCTAATTGATGTTTTCTTTTCCAATTAAGGGTATACAATACCTAATTGATATTTTCTTTTCCAATTAAGGGTAAACATTCCCTAATTGATGTTTTCTTTTTCGATTAAGGGTATACATTCCCTAATTGATGTTTTCCTTTTCAATTAAGGGTATACATTCCCTAATTGATTTTCTTTTCCTGACATAGGAGTACACACTCCCTAATCGATGCCAATTAAGGGTATACATTCCCTAATTGATTTTTTCTTTTCCAATTAAGGGTATAAATTCTCTAATTGATGTTGTTCTTTTCCAATTAAGGGTATACATTCCCTAATTGATTTTCTTTTCCCGACATGGGGGTACACGCTCCCTAATCGATGCCAATTAAGGGTATACATTCCCTAATTGACGTTTTCTTTTCCAATTAAGGGTATACATTCCCTAATTGATGTTTTCTTTTCTAATTAAGGGTATACATTCCCTAATTGATGATTTATTTTCCAACACAGGGTACACAATACCTAGTTGATGACCTTTTCCAACATAGGTTATACACTCCTTAGTTGATAATTTTTCTGACATAGGGTATACAATCCTTAGCTGATTTTATTTTGCAATATAGGGTCTCCAACCCCTAGTTGATCTTACATTGAGATATAGGTTATCCACTCCCTAGTCTATAATAAATCTGGGTGCACTATTTCCGGCTTTTCATTGCTTTCAATAATAAAGTAGCATAGATTTTATTACAATAACTTGCGAAATTTTCCTGGTGAAAACTAGGGAAGAAAATTTCATTCGTTTGTTTTTTATTTTGCGCAGATTACAATTCAGGACAATGGATTCGAGCCCACCAAAAGAAGATGTCTCAATTCAGAATAAAAGAAAGAAGAAAAGAAAAGAGTTGAACCCCAAAGTACAGAATCAGAAATGATGTAGACTACTCAAGAAAGATTGAAGTCACGAGCTATGCATGTCCCTTCTTGACCCGAAAAGCTGAAGAAGATTTAACCAACACATAAAACTAACAAGCATCAAGATTCATATCAGAGTCTGCGTGAGATACGGATTTTGTAACTCATAGCTGATAGACTAGTTTAGTCTTTTTCATTTTGATTTTTGGTGTAATAAGGAGCTTAGCAGGCAGTAACCAGCAGCAACAGCAGTGAAATAACAGCTTCCCGGTAGTCCCAGTTACCAAAACTTCCAGAACTATACTGACTCGATTCCTTTATAGCCAAGGATATGTAGGCAACCTCCGAAGCAAGGTTCAGTCAGACTTTTCTCAATATGCTTCCAAATGGAGTACCAAACGGGCAAAAATTGCTTGTAGTTGCTCACTTTATCTTTGCCCGAAAATTCTTCATGTTCTCGAGCAAAGAGGGCCAGCTGTGAACACCCAATTTTTGCCCCACATGAAAATTACTCCTAAAAAAAGTCAAAAAATAATTTTTAATGAATTTCAGGAACTTTTCTTTATTAAGTCGCACTTCATGCATGTTTAATACTTTAAAATTATAAAAAAAAATCATAAATAGTTATCATTTTCATTTCATGCCATTTTAGGTTTAAACTGCATTTTTAGGATTTTGTTACATTATTAAATGCATCTTCTAAAAATCAAAATTGCATTCGTACGTTAATTAATTAATTAGTTGCACTAGTCCATCATTAGATAAAATAAATACACAGGCTAGCCAAGAAATAGATTTAAATTAAATTTGAGTCTAAAGTGGCTAATTCTGCAAAAGCATAAAAAGAAGAGAAGACTGTCAAGGCTAAATTCGGAATGGGCCAATTTTCATGGCCTAATTTCCTCCTAATCTGCCCTAGCCCAAAACCCCAACTACCTGACCCGGTCCGGCCCAATACCCATCCCCCTCACTTAAATGCCCCAAGACCTAAGAATCAGATGATAGATCTTCCTATCCCTACATCGCCGTTTTCCCCCCTCCCCTGCTTCTTGTTCACCCTCTCATCTCCAATACAGAGGTGAGAAACCAAACCCAAAACAAAATTGCATCCTTCATACACCTCTCCCTTCAAGGATCAAGCAGCCGCCTCATCTAGCTGTCGACCTCCCTGGCCGGAATGCCGTCCCTGTCGCACCCTCTTCAACATACACACGAGAAGTGCCTCCCTGTCCTCTTTCTGCTTTCATCTCCTTAATCTGTCAATTGAAAGCTAGCGGAAGCCAGCCATGAAACCTCCGTTGACGCCGAGCTTCGCCGGAAACCGGCGAAAACAAACCTGAGCTAGCCGCTTCCCCTCCCTTTCTTGACCTCTTGACTCTTTCATCTTACTCTTACTCATTTCATTCTCATCGTTGGAAGCACAGAGATTCACATATCTTTGAAAAACACACACAAAAGAAAAAAAAACAACAAAAAAAAGGATTGCAAAATCCTTCTCAAATTTCTACTGTTTGCATCATTTTTCTGGAACTTTCATGGATCGATTGAGATAGACATTGTCATGTTGTGCTGCTGTTATTTTGGTGAAGGCTTGTTGTTGGGATTCCATTTGGTAGTTTTTGCATCATGCCTTCGTTTGGCTCACTTTAGTGCCATCTTTTGTTAGATTTAGGTAAGTTTCGAATCCTCCTTGTATTACGTTTGTATTAAGTGATTGAATGGTAAAACCTTGTGTGATTTTACAGATTTGCTTGAGTTTCGCTGCTATGGATCTAACGTCCAGAAAATGTGCTAGGGCTTAAGTTTGTGATTTCTTATTTTATTGGAATGGACCAACCCCCTAATTGTAGCAGCTATTTACTGCTTCCATTCGGTATCGATCAGTCATTTTTGTTGTTTCATTGGGGATTTTGGACTCGGTTCTGATTAATCTCATTGATTAGCAGCCTATTATGGCCCAATATGTTCTGAACTTGAACAAAGCTCTTTTGAAATGTCTGTATAACTTTGCCATCTATCTCTTTTGAAATAAGTTCAATTGTTTACCGTGTAACACTACATGGGGCTGATGCAAAGGTGATTCTTTTCTTCTTACTTATGCTTCACAACTTTTTTCTATAATTAAGATGTTTTCTTTTTGTGTGGTCATAACTAGTTGTTGTGTACATAATTTTGCAATTTTTGTACGGGGCAAACCTGTGTAATCACTCCGTTTTTCAAATGCTGTTATCTATGAGGTGCTGTGATAGTGTCTATTTGTTGAGTGTGACTGACATATGGGATGATAACGTATTTTGCTTATTATATATAGTATTTGTAGGAACTAGCGTCAGATTACTAATTAAGTAAAATTCCTTTATGAAATGTTTTATTTATGACTTAAGGATGCACCTTTGTCCGCACTCCACAATGTAATTTAACATTTTGCTGCAAAGTTATCACATAGCACTCTCATATAATTTCAAATCTTGGGCCGTTGTTTTCTGTTCGAAGAGTAAATGATCTGTACGAGCATTTGTTCACTTATTATTATGGAAAATGTCCATCATTGTTAATTGCGAGTTTGAGTTAATGTTGAACTATTTTTTATGCATAAAACTAGAATAAATTCATGTGGCATGGTCACGATATGTAAATTCAAATTCGGGTGCGCATTTCATGTGACCCGACCATAACTTCGAAGATTAAAATGAACATGTTACGAATCGCAGGTGCATTTCATGTGACACAGTTCACAACATGTACCAAAATGACAAGTGTACGATATCATGATTTGTTTCAAAATAATCCCATATATATCAAAAGGTTTATGTAAATATCCTATAAGTTAAAAATACCTTTTTTAGATAAAACTTATAAAACTTAGAGAGTAATCAAATATTGCTTCAAATAAGCATTTTAAACCGTCCCGACCATAGTCATGACTATATAATCTACACTCGGGTGTGGCAACTCATGTGGCCGACCCTAACTCTAAACAATAATAAAATCACATGTCGTAATTGCGGGTGCATTTCATGTGGCGCGGTTATGGTGTGTCCCAAAACAAATAAGTGCACGCCATCGTGACTTGTTTCAAGATAAATCCATAAATATTAAAAGCTAGTTAAAATTTTAAAAAGGCTAAATGCATAATAGGCTAAAACACATAAACAATCAGATAATATAGGCCAAATATTAATCGTAAGAGACCGTGCTAGAACCACGGAACTCAGAATGCCTAACACCTTCTCCCGGGTTAACAGAATTCCTTACTCTGATATTTGGTACGCAGACAACTTAAAATATAGTCAAAATTCCTCGGTTTGGGATTTTTCATAAAAAATGGTGTCCCGGAGCATTGTCAAAAATCCGGGTGGCGACTCTGAAATAATAAAATTAATCCCAAATCCGAATAATGTCACTTGAAGTGGAAAAACTCCCTTATTAACCTTCATTAATCGGGGTAGTGAAAAAAGGAGGTGTGGCATTCAGGCACAATTTCCCCTATTTTTGGACTATCCAAAGACTTTCCCTGTCTCAAAATCAGCAAACAACCATCCTAGCATCATACCAAACAATTGACAACTTATCAATTAACCAAAATAAGTCTCCACCATTACTAATCAACCCACTAAAAACCAGAAATACTAATTTATCTCCAATTTCGATAATGTCAAACGATACTCAACATAAGACTATAATAACGAAAGAATACTCATGACACTAAAATATTGACTATGGAACGACTCTAAAAGTTCAAAAAAAATACCATAACAATAAATAAAATATCCGCCCACGCGAACAAGTGCGAGGCTCACCAAGAACTATCAACCTATTGCTCTAATTAACGAAATCCTCGCCTGCGTCAATTGTTGTCTCTGTATAAAAATAGCGGGAAATGAGTCACTAGCTCAGTGAGTAATAACACGTAACCACATTCGTTTTTATTGGGGACAAGTCTGAAAACATGCTAGTATCTCAAACAAAAAATAACATAAAAATGCTGTTGGTCGAAATCCCAATGCACACGCAAGTGTACGTGGTCGACAAGTAATATAGGATT
>ML353280.1:0-38329 GCA_005239505.1 Nicotiana paniculata | reverse complement strand
TCTAAGTTAGAGTAGTTAGTGAATTGTGAATAAAGCATAGTATTTGTGAGTCGATTATTGAGGTAAGGAGGTCACACCTTTGTGCTTGAAATGTTTTAAATATTCTTGGTATAACGTGTTAAAAGAGTTGCTTAATAAGTTGTGGACATGAGTGTAGCTTGATTGCTCGAGGACGAGCAAAGGTTTAAGTGTGGGGTCTTGATGCGAGGCTCGAATGCATAGTGTAATATGTAATATACCTTACATTTGAGGTGTGTTAATGATAAAAATACACTTGTTATGTGCTTAATAGAGTTTATTTTATGTGTAGGTGAATTGGAGATGGAAACGGAGCTAAAGGGATGCAAATACGTCGAAAATACGCAAAAGGAGACACCCCGGCGATAGCCGGGCGTTTGCCCCCTAAAGCCTGACCTTACCTGGCGTTAGGGGGCGTTTACCCCATAAGGCCAGGTAAGGTCAGGCTTTAGGGGGCAAACGCCCGGCTATCGCCCGGGTGTCTCCTTTTGCGTATTTTCGACGTATTTGCATCCCTTTAGCTCNACATGGTTAGGGTTCGCCCTAAACATATAAATAGACACCAAACAACACAACTTAGAGAGGACGGAGAAGATTCGGAATTTCGAAGGTTGCAACAAGAAAACACCATAGAAGTGACAAACATTGATTTCTACATCTAGTATTCATTGCTTTGTATTTCAATTATGCAATTTATTTTAATTTTGATTCTCAATAACAAGACTAGCTAAATTATTTAGTCTAGGGTTTTGGTTGAACCCGTTGGGGATGAATTCATTGTGATATTAATATATTTTGGTTGATTAATCTCTTTTTGTTCAACTACGTTCTTATTATAGTTGATTGAAAGGGACCTTGATTAACTATTCCTATTTATTATGTATCTACTTGAGAGAGAGTGCATATTTAGGTAGTTGCTTGAACAACACCACTCCCGGAGTATAGACGAAAGTCATAACCGAGGGTTTAGAGGTTAGATTAGAGATAAGGATACCTCGGGTGCAATCTAAAGTGAACTGTATTGCGATCTAGCTAGCGTAACTTGAGAGAGTGCGTTTAGTAAATTATCATAATTACTTGAGAGATATTTATGATAGTTAGAGCATTCATGATTGATAGAGATAGCCTATTAAACTATAAGACATATCCAAGGAAGAATTCACCAATGGGGGAAACCATAATCTTAGACCCTTTATTATTATTGTTTACAGTATATTATTAGTTAATTGCTAATTTATTATTTTGTTATTAGATTTAGTAAACATCACCAATTTATATTCAAAAGTCTTGAGAAACTTGATTAAACAACAGAGTAGTATTTTATAGACTCAATTGATACGTAAGTTCCCTGTGGGATCGACTTTGGGCGTAATACCCCAGATTATATTTGCAGCGCCCGTTTAGTCATTCTATAAGACATAGTTGAGCGTGATAAAAGACCTTGATCGTTCTCTTGCACATACCTTTCAATATATAATAGAAAACATTTTTTCGAATGTCTTCATAGTTTTCATGTTCAAGTATGTTTTATGTCTTTGCCTTGTGAAAATTTTTACTGCTATAACTTCACCAATTGAGTGAGCCTTAGCTTCGAGCTCGGAGCAAAATAAACCCTTAGATTTTTTAGTTAAGCGAGGGTAAGTCCCTGAGCTCAGCAACATGCTTGATATTTTATCTCGGATGGCTCGATCGAAGCCATAACTGCATTACTAAATTTGAGTAAATTTTGAACTTAGAATAAAGCAAACCCTTGTGTTTTTTTATCAAATAATGGGTAAGTTTCAAACTTATAGTAATATACCCCTTAAGGTTTTATGAAGAATCTTCGAGCTATATTTTAGTCGACTTTATTCGAGCTCGGGATACTGGAACCCTTAGCTCCGAAGCGAGTGAGAACAAGGTCTCGAACTCTAAATTTACTGGCCGATATGGCCTCCAAAAATGGCTATTATTTTCCTTTTTCGGCTTAAAAAACTTAGTAAAAATTTCTTTATGCCTTAGCATTTATTTTTTGGGTTTTTTGAGGGTCCGATGATTGAAACCCCTTTTCTTTTTGTGCCTTAGAACGTTTGTGTTAAGATAGATTGATACCTCTTAAGGTTTTTCAAAGGCTGATATTATTGAACCCTTTTGGTTTTTCGAGGGTTGATTTTATCGAAGCCCTTGATTGTTTGTTGATGGTAGCCTTTTAACTGATTTTTCAAAGAATTTGAAGGCCTATTGTTTATTTCGGAATTCAGACATATCCGAGCCACATTATTTCAGATGTAGCCTTTAATATGGTCGTAGCCTTGGAGTATGCCTCTTGGGCTGTAAAGAGTCGCACTTAGCTTCGATAACTTCAACTCCCAAGCTTTTGGCTAGCTCGATACCTGCAATCATGGCCTTGTACTCGGCCTCATTGTTAGTCAATCTAGAAGTTTTAATTGATTGTCTAATAGTGCTACCCGTGGGCGGCTTCAAAATGATGCCTAGCCCGGACCCCTTCACATTCGAAGCACAGTCTGTGAAAAGGGTCCATACCCCCGATAATGTACCTGATTTTAACAGAAGTTCCTTTTAAACTTCAGGCACGAGGGTTGGTGTGAAATCATCCACGAAGTTTGCTAAAATTTGAGACTTGATGGCTGTTCGGGGTTGATATTCAATGTCGTATCCACTGAGTTCGACGGCCCATTTGGCCAATCGGTCCGATAGTTCGGGCTTGTGCAAAACATTACGGAGTGGGTAAGTGGTTAATACACATATGGGGTGACATTGAAAATATGGTTTTAGTTGTCTTGAAGCGCTTATCAGTTCAATTGCCAATTTCTCTAAGTGTGGATACCTAGTTTCTGCATCCTCTAAGGTTCGACTTACATAATAAACAGGAAAATGCGTACCTTACTCTTCTCAAACTAGGACACCACTTACCGTGATCTCTGATAATAGGCTAGATTCATGTAGTTTAGCGTATATTTATACTCCAACTTTAGTATGCTTCACTGTCCTAGGAAGGTTAAATGACGTTAAAATGCTCTAATTGGGAATTTTATGTCTTGTAGGAGCAAGTCATGCTTATGAGGACCTAGGATGGTGTTTGGAGCTAAATTAAAGCAAGAAAGACCCCTTGGAGTTAAGAGAGTGTGAAAGAAGAAAGAAGAAAAGAGAAGAAAGAAAGAGATGCCATTAGCGCGGCCATGCTAGTCCAGGTGAAGCAGGCAGATTGAAGTGCCATTAGCGCGGCCGCGCTAGTCCAGTAGTCAGAGACAGTACGCATTGCATTTAGCGCGGCCAGTAGCATGCCCACGAGCATGGTCGCGCTAGTTCCTGTCCAGCACGCATTTATTCAGGGTAAACTTGGAAGGTTGGGGACAATTCCACTTAACCTATAAAAGGTCCAGTTCGCCCAAAAGAAGAGATATCAAGGTTTTAAGGTCTTGTTCAAGGCCAAGAGAGGCAAGAGGAAAGGAGGATAAACGGGGATCAAGTTTCTTCTTTCTTCCTTGTGTTTTTCCCATTTATGATGAATTCCCTTGTTGTTATTATCATCACAATTATGAGTAGCTAATTTATTTGGTCTAAGGTTTTGGTGGAACCTGTTGAAGGATGAACTTCTTGTTATATTAATATAGTTTCCCCGGTTTAATATCTATTTGTTCAACTAAGTTCTTGTTGTAGTTGATTGAAGGGCCCTCAATTAGCTGTGCCTATTTAGTATGTATCACTCGGGAGAGAGTGCATATTTAGGTAGTTGTTGAACAACATCACTCCCAAAGTATAGGAGGGATCCATAACCGAGGGTTTAAAGGTGGGATTAGGGATAACGAAACCTTTGGTGCAATCTAAGTGAGCTGTAATAAAAGCTAGCTAGCGTAACTCGGGAGAGTGCGTCTAGTAAGTTGTCGTAATTACTCGGAAGAGATTTACGGTAACAAGAGTGCTCATGATTGATAGAGACGATTAGGCAAAACTATATGAAACATAACAAGAAGGGATACCATCAACAGGGGAAATCACAACCTTAGATCCTTCTCTTAATTGTTTACAACTCCGTCATAGTTAGCTTTTAGTTTAATTAATTTTATTTAGTTATAGTTAGTAGAAATATCAACAATTGTTATTCATAATCTTTGGGAAGTTGAGTGCGAAGAATCAAGTGAGTTTGACACCGGTAATTGATAGGTTAATTCTTTGTGGGATTCAACTCTAGGCTAAATGCTCAGATTAAATTTGCAACGTCCGCTTAGTCCTTTTTATAAGACATAGTTGGGCGTGATCAAATTTTGGCGTCGTTGCCGGGGAATTAACGGTGTTATGAATTACAGTTGGAAGAAATAAAAAAATTCTTAGTGTAGTCAATTTTCTTTATCTTCAATCCACACATTGAAATTTTAACATTTGCTAACTTGGTTGTACAGGTGCACGCCTAGAAACTCATCGAGAACTGGTGAAGTGTTTGAAGCATTATCATATCCCGAGAAAGTTTTCAAGGCCTTTAATCAGGCCCACCGAAAAAGCAAACGACAACAATCAATTGAACAACCTGAACCAGACATGGCAGATCTGGTCAACAACAGAAATGATAATGGCGATAACGTGGTGGACCCAGTTTCGCATCCAGAGGCTGCCCTATATGATTGGGCACAAACCACGGTGGAGAATTTGGCCACAACGATAGTAGTCCTGCAGATACAGGCCGAATATTTTCAGATCACAAACAACATGATGCACTTGTTGCAGAACAAGGGACTATTTTCGAGGTCATACATTGAGGATCCCCAACAGCATTTGAAGAATTTCCTGTCGATTTGAAAAACTCAAAGGCAGGGAAACGTAACTCAGGAAGCAATATAGTTCTTGTTGTTTCCATTCTAAGTGACAGGATCAGCCCAGACTTGGCTAAACTCCCTCCCCATAAATTCCATTACTACATGGAAGGATTTAGTCAAGAAATTTGTAAACAAGTTCCATCCCCAACAAGACGGCTCAGCAAATTGATGAGATCTTGAGCTTCAGACAGAAACCAACAGAGACATTGCAAGAAACATGAGAGCGATTCAAAGGGATGTTGGTTATGTGTCTGCACCACGGTATTCCAGAGCAGATGTTGGCGCAGTGGTTTTACATGGGTCTGGCAGATAGTATGAAGGCAAATGTTGATGTTTCAGCTGGTGGAGCATTCTGGAACAAATCATGGAGAGAAAGCCAGATCCTACTTGACAAAATGGTACAGAATTCGGGGTGGACAACCAGGAATGCACCCATCACTCTAGTAGTTCACTCAGTGGCCTTAGATACAGCCAACACTCTTGCTGAAAATATGGCAACCTTAATGACACAAATGAGCATACTCACTAAAAAGGTGGAAGAGTCAGGGCAGAAGCAGCAGGTGCATATTCTGGATACAACCAATGGGGGCTTATGCACATCTTGCATTAGTCAGCCACTTGGTAGCCAGTGGAATGCTGAAAGTGATCATCATCACTATCCTGAAAACATGAACTATGTGTCTAATTATGGGGGCCAGAGACAGGGCGGTCAGAATTGAGGCCAGCAAAATCAGCCATACAAGCCAGTTCAGCCGCATCACAACAATGGAAATATGGGAGCCATGTGACCTCACGGTAATGTGGCGCCTTACCAAAGGCCACAGGGGTACAATAATCAGAATCAGCAACAAGCTTATCATCCTCCTCAGCAACAACATGATGGGAGATAGGACGATGGGTTTTCTAGACTCAAGGCAATGATGCAGCAGGTTATTGGGTCAACTGCGAAGATGAGTGAAAGAGTAGATGCACATGAGTCAGCCATAAAGAATATTGAAGTGAAAATGGTCCAAATCTCGATGTCTTTGAATAATCGTCCTCATGGGACATTGCCTGCAGACATTCAAGTATATTCAAAGGATCAGCACCCAAAGTAGCTGATGGCAGTGAGTCTACCAATGGTAGAGACTTAGACATGGAGCAAGAAAGGGCTCGAGAAAGCAGACAGGATGAGACACTTGTACCAATGCCCATTGAAATAGATGATTCAGCAAGATTGGCCGAGGGGACAGTGCAGCCTGCCCAGGGAAAAACCAACACACAGATCGAGGCTGAGAAAGAAGCTGAGACAGCCTAGGAACTTGAGGTAGTGTCTGACAAGGAGAAAACCCAAATCACTGGGAAGAAGAGATCTCCAGCACCATTCCCACGGAGGCTGGCCAAGTACCAGAAAGATGAACAATACAGGAAATTCTTGGAGATGTTGAAACAAATTCAAGTAAATATTCCTTTGATTGATGCTCTGAAAGAGATGGCTGGCTATGCAAAGATGATGAAGGAATTGATGTCCCGAAAATTCGACTTCCAAGACTTGGCCACAGTGACTCTTACCCAGACCTGCAGTGTCGTTGTGACTATACCGATTGCCGAAAAGTTGTCTGATCCAGGGAGTTTCACAATTCCCTGCACTATCGGTAACTTTGCCTTTGCCAAGGCACTCTGTGATTTGGGGGCCAGCATTAATCTTATGCTCCTAGACATCTATAAGAGGTTAGGTATTGGTAGAGCTAGATCGACATCCATGTTGTTGCAACTGGCAAACATGACGGTAAAAAGGCCTTCAGGCATTCTTGATGACGTGTTGGTGCAGGTAGGGAAATTTGTGTTCCCTGTAGATTTTGTGATCCTGGACTGTAGAGTGGATGAAGAAACTCCCATAATTTTGGTAAGGCCATTCCTAGCCACGGGGCGAGCTCTCATTGATTGTGAAACTGGGTATCTCAAGATGAGGTTGAACGACAAGGAGATAACATTTAACGTGCAGAAATCCATGAGGCGACCAAGTGAATTCGCCAATTGTTCTCTTATTGATGTCGTGGATGTAATCCTAGAAGAGGATGATGAGTCCCTAACTATTGAGGACCCCCTTGCTGCATGTCTTATGAATTTGGATGCGGTGAATGAGAAAGAATTGGCAGAATGGGTGTTGGCTCTTGAGGGCAAAGGCGTTTGGAAGAGATCACTTGAATTTGAGCCCCTGCACTTAGAAAAGAGAGAGACTCCGCCAGCCAAGCCGTCTGTAGAAGAACCACCAAAGCTGGGGTTGAAGCCACTGCCCGCCCATTTCAAGTACGCGTTTCTAGGACCTAAATCCACATTACCTGTTATTATCTCATCTAGTTTGTTAGATGTGCATGCACAACAGCTTTTACAGGTACTCACAGGGTGTAAGACTGCCATTGGGTGGACCATGGCAGACATTAAGGGGATAAACTCGGCATATTGCATGCACAAAATTCTGCTGGAAGAAGGGCACAAACCTTCTAGAGAACACCAAAGAAGGATGAACCCCAATATGAAGGAAGTGGTGAAGAAGGAGATTATTAAGTGGTTGGATTCGGGAATAATTTTCCCCATATCTGACAGAAACTATGTTAGCCCGGTGCAATGTGTTCCTAAGAAGGCTGGCATGACGATGGTGAAAAATGACAACAATGAGCTGATATCTACAAGAACCGTCATAGGTTGGAGAATTTGCATGGACTATAGGAAATTGAATCTGGCCACCCGGAAAGACCACTTCCCACTTCCCACTTCCCTTCATTGATCAGATGTTTGACAGACGGGCAGGGTGGTCTCATTTCTGTTTTCTGGATGGGTACTCAGGGTAAAACCAAATCTCCATTGCTCCAGAGGACAGAGAGAAGACCCCGTTCACATGTCCATATGGGATTTTTGCCTTCAAAAGGATGCCCGTTGGCCTATGCAATGCACCCGCCACATTCCAAAGGTGCATGATGGCCATATTCACTAACATGGTCGAGGATATAATGGAGGTGTTCATGGATGATTTCTCAGTGGTGGGAAACTCATTCGATGAGTGCCTAGAAAATCTGACCCGAGTGCTGAAGAGGTGTATTGAGACTAACCTTGTACTTAATTGGGAAAAGTGCCATTTCATGGTACAAGAGGGTATAGTCTTAGGACACCTGGTATCAAGCAAGGGAATCGAGGTGGATCGTGCTAAAGTAGATGTTATAGCAAAGCTTCCACCTCCCACGTCAGTTAAAGCGATCAGGATCTTCCTCGGGCATGCCGGTTTCTACAGGAGATTCATCGGAGACTTCTCCAAAATTTCCAACCCCCTGTGTAAGTTGCTAAAAAAAGATAATCCTTTTGTGTTTTCTTATGATTGAAGGGTAGTATTTGAGGAGTTGAAGAAGAGGATAGTCACGGCACCCATCATTGTTTCCCCGACTGGGAGCAACCATTTGAGCTTATGGGTGATGCCAGTGACTACGCAGTGGGAGCAGTGCTAGGACAGCGGAAGACAAGATAATGCACCCAATTTACTACGTAAGTAGGACGTTGAGTGGAGCCCAGTTGAACTGCACTATGACTGAAAAAGAGATGTTGGCAGTGGTGTTTGCTTTCGACAAGTTCAGATCATACCAGATTGGATCTAAGGTAATTGTGTAGACTGATCATGTTGCTCTCAGGTACTTGATTGAAAATAAGGAGTCCAAATCGCGCCTGATTCGTTGGGTGCTGCTACTACAAGAGTTCGACTGGAGATTCATGACCGTAAGGGCACAGAGAATCAAGTCGCAGATCATCTATCGCGACTTGAAGGAGCTGAAACAGTTGAGACAGAGGATATTCTGGAAACCTTTCCAGACGAGCAGCTACTCGCCACAAGCCTTTAGGAAGTTCCATGGTATGCAGACATTGAAAATTACCTGGCAAGTGGTATAGAGCCCTATGAACTCTCATCTATGCAAAAGAAAAAATCTTAACATGACTGTCGCATGTATTACTGGGATGAACCTTATATGTTTAGAATTTGTATTGACAATATGATCCGGAGGTGCATCCCCAAGATAGAACAATCTTCTGTTTTGCAGGCATGTCATGTATCAGCATATGGCGGCCATTTTGGAGGAGTCAGGATGTCAGCAAAAGTTCTAAAAGACGGGTTATACTGGCCAACTGTGTTCAAGGATGCACATCAATAGGTGAAGGGCTGTGATGAATGTCAGAGAACCGGGAACATTTCCCGGCGCCATGAGATTCCCATGAACCCAATTCAAGAGGTTGAGGTGTTCGATGTATGGGGGATAGACTTCATGGGCCCCTTCGTCAGCTCCTATGGAAATAAGTACATACTTGTTGCCGTAGATTATGTGTCCAAATGGGTGGAAGCTGCAACACTCCCCACCAATGATGCAAGGGTGGTGGTGGGGTTTTTGAAAAGAATATATTCACCCGTTTTCGTATCCCGAGAGCCACCATCAGTGACGGAGGCACTCACTTCTTCAATCGTGCCTTTGAGAAATTGCTAGAAAAGTACGATGTGCGCCACAAGGTGGCCCCATACCACCCTCAGACTAGTGGCCAGGTTGAAGTGTCGAATAGAGAAATAAAGAGTGTACTGACTAAAACTGTGAACGCCACAAGAACTGATTGGGCGAAAAATCTAGATGATGCACTTTGAGCCTACAGAACCGCTTTCAAAACACCAATTGGTATGTCACCATACAAGTTGGTGTTTGGGAAGGCTTGTCACGTGCCGGTAGAACTGGAACATAGAGCTTGGTGGGCATTGAAACAGTTAAATCTAGATCTTGAGGCTGCGGGCACAAATAGAGTCACAGAACTGCATGAGCTAGATGAATTCAGGTATCTGGCTTTCGAGAGCACGAGGTTGTACAAGCAAAGAATGAAGAGGTTGCACGATAAGAACATTGTTGAGCGTAACTTCAAACCCGGAGATATGGTATTGCTTTATAACTAAGGATTAAGGCTATTTTCGGGTAAACTCAAGTCCCGATGGTCTAGACCATTTCGTGTGGTCGAAGTGCTTCCCTCAGGTGCCATAGAGATTACTTCTGAAAAAGATTCCCACACCTTCAGAGTTAATGGGCATAGATTGAAACCGTATATGGGCATGGATGAAACCAAGGAAGTGTCAGTGATACATCTGACTGAACTGCAGAGGTCGAGCGAGCCTTAAAAGCGCTCATATGCGTCGTGCCGCAACATTAAATCAGGCGCTGCATGGGAGGCAACCCATTGACTTGTTGCAATTGTCGTGCCACGAGATTAACTAAGGTGCTGGTTGGGAGGCAACCCAAAGTGTAGTGCTTTCAGTATAGTAGAATAGTAGATGAATTGTTGTAAGTACTAACATATGTAAGTGTGCTTAGGCAAGGAGGAATCCGGCCACGCCGAGGAAAAGATAGAAAAAGATGAAAATTTTCGACGCCTGGAGTAGCGTGGCCACACTAGTGCCTGGGCTAATCGACTAGTATTTTTCCTAGGGGTAGCGTGGCCGTGCTAAAAGGCCTCCATTCTACCTTGGAGTAGCGCGAGCCCGCTAGTGAACACGCACATAGCCCAGCTTTCTGCCTAACTAGCGTGGGCGCGTTATAACCGCGGTACGACCGCGCTAGTAGCGTCGCTGGCAGGTCTGTTTTTGTAAGTTATTAATTTTTTATTTATTTATTTATTTTTCTTTTATTTTCTTTTGTACCCTAACCTCCTTCTTCTTTTCTTTTCTTTTCTTTTATTTCTTTCCTCACCCCACTTCCCCTCTCAAACTCTTACCTTCCTTACCTAAACCACACGCCTCTCTCCTTCCCCAATTCACTATCAACCCTAATTCCACCAAGTTCACTGATAATTACACCCTCCAACACAATCTTCACTTCTCACTCTCTTCTTGCACCACATGTATGTTTTCTCTATGCCATTTTTTTATTTTTGTTAGGTTTTCTTTTAATGTGTTGTTAGGTAGTAGTTTCTTTTCTTCTTCTTTGCTTACCAGTAATTGTAATGTATACTTAGTGCCTGTGGGTGGTGGTATTTGGGAAGTTGTATCTCTTGACTTAGTTGGGTGAATTTGGGGCAATTGTAGTGGTAATTGGGGTTCAAATTGATTAATTGGGGGCTCCGGTGCATGATGCCCACCAAATGTTTGTTTAAATGTCCCAGTGAATGGAAATGATAATATGACAAATTGTAAAGGTGAAGTCTGAGTAACCACAGTTGGGTCACCTCGTTTGTGCTGCGGTAATGATGTCCTTATTGTAGGTACAATGTCACCTTCCAAAAAGCGTCAAGCCAGCGGAGCTTCGTCTAGCAGACAAGCGGGATCATCGAGAGCACGAGCGTCCACTGATACTTGGCCTTATAACAGCAACAAGTTCGTATCCGCTAAGGCACAGGACCGATTTGCTGAGAAGGAATCGAAGGTGGCAATACCAGAACAGGGAATAGATACAACATCCCTCTGGTTCGACTGTCCAAGGATGTACGAGAAGTTGATGTGGCGTCGGTTGGATGTGTTCTTTGAGGAGCCAGACAATGCAAATGCGATGGTAGTAAGAGAATTTTATGCAAATATTCTGGAGCATAGGAGTTATGTGATCACCGTGAGGAAGAAGCCGGTGGAAGCCTCTGTGGAAGCCATTCGGAGGGCTTACGGCTTCCAGGTCCCGTAACGGAGATGGACGACGTATATGAGGCATATGGTAGACGCTTCACTCAGTGGACGCCATTCCTTCCTATTATTTGTATCACGAGCACGTAGGTTCAGTGGTACAAGCACGGAATAAGTTTCACTCGTCGGCACTAACTTTTGAAGCGAAGTGTTGGCTATATCTGATCAACAATCGCCTAATCCCGTCCCACAACACCTCAGAGATGAATGCTCCTCGTGCTTGTTTGATCTGGTGCTTCATGACGGGCCACAACTTTGACGTGGACAAGCTCATGCAGGAGGAGATGTTTGTTCGCTGTCCAATTAAGAGGTATGGCTTCTTCTTCCCCTCTCTTGTCACTAGATTATGCCTTGCAGCCGGGGTGCCGGGAAATTTGGCGGTATATGGCAAAATGCCAACGGAGTCCGCCTTTTGAGAAGAAAAGGTAACCAATGGAAATGATGCGGTAGCGGCTGGTGGTGATGACGGGGAGGACGAGTCTGAGGAGGAGGAGGACGAGCAAGTAGAAGTGGGAGAGGAGCTACCCACTCAGGAGCATGTTGCCAATGTAGCAGGCTCGTCTAGAGTTAGTCAGGGTCAGAGGATGGATAACCTGGAGCAGGAGATGGAAGGTTTACGTACTCCGGACGATGACTTGGGGTCGAGAGTTGATGCACTAGCCACCCAAAATGCCAAATCAGAAAAAAAAAAAAAAATCATGGGGTGGCTGCGAGCCCTGGGTCGTGCATGTCACCTAGACCCGGGGACAGTCTCCGACCAAGAGTGAGCCTTCAAGGAAGTTTCTCTACCTCAATTTGCTTTACTTTGAATTCCATGAGGACATGTCTTAATTTTAAGTGTGGGGTGGGGAAATAATTCATTGTACATGTATATATGTAGGATTGTACTTGTTATATGTTTTCTCTTATTTTCTTGAGTTTTGTTTGCTTTTGTTTTTGTTGTTTTAAGTAGTAGTGTAATTATTTAAGTCGACTTGTCCTGACAACGGATCTCATTAGATGGGGTTCTTGAGGGTCTAAGTCGACCACAAAAAAAAATAATAAAATATAGTGGACTCTTCCTGACGACGGATCTCCTAGACAGTTTTCTTGAGGGAAGTAAGTCTAAAGAAAATACCAAAAAGAATTTTGTTTTGGGTAGTGTAGTAACTTCCCCTTGGTTTTTCTTTAGGCCGCGGTTCTTTTCCAAGGGTTTTGGCTTGAACCAGGTGCAGTTAGTTTTTTTTGTTTTGTTTTGTTTTGTTTGTTTTTAGTTTTTATTAGGTACTTATGGGCGATGAGCTGAAATAGGAAAAGAATCCCTTAGCGTTGTTACACTTGAACAAAATAGACACTAGAGTGTGACGCTTAGACTCAGTTGTTGATTCGTGCAGAGTGCCTTAAATTTGTATGTTGTAACTGACTTGATTACTCAATGAGAGTGTCTTGATAAGCTAATCTGGAGTGAGTCACGTGACATAAGTGTGTGAGGTGTATTGCATTGTATTCTATGCTCCACATTTGATGCCTAGAACTTGCCCTGTGAGTTTGCAAAGCAAAAAAAGTAGCTTCATTCAGTCCTAGAAGTGATATAGGCATTCTTTGATAAGCCAGATATATAAAGTATACCACCTAAATATAATCTATCATATTTAACCTCCTTGAGCCTATAAGCCTGTTCTTTGGCAACCACATTACAAACAGTACCCAATTGTTTGAACGGCCCATCTGTTTGAACCCATGTACCTCCCATGAGCACTTGAATTGTTATAAAATATGTAAAAGTCAAAGTGTGGGGTGGATGGTTTGGTTTTTTGAGTGGAGCCAATGAAATGAAAAGAAAGGTGCACTGTGTTGAAAATAAGAATAAGTGCCACTTGAAAAAAAAAGAATAAAGACAATAAATAAATGTAGTCCTTGATAAGTGGGGACTTGATACAATTGCACCGAAAGGAGTTTGGGGGTAGTATAAAGAGAAGTGTGGTGGAATGTTTGGCCTGGCATAGGTATGGTCTTGAATGCGAAAGTAATTGTATTAAAAATGCTTAGGGAGGTTAGTCACTATATCTAAATATATCCTACACGTACCTTAGCCTACATTACAACCAAATGAATTGCTGATTGATCTTAGACTGAATGGGTTCGATTAGTATAGTGGTACACTACGGGCAAGCCTATGGTGCATCTTTGTGGCATATGAATGTTCTTTCTGAGAGTGAGTGAATTCTGTCTATCTGAGTTCCTAATTGTTCTTACTGTTATTACTTGTGGAACTACTCTCTTGTGTGATGTGAGGGCACTTGATTCATGACGTAAAGGTAAGTTTTTACCTCTGTATAGAGTAAATTTAGGAAGTAAGAATATTGCACGGCACGTGAGAGTCGACTCTTGAGGCATAGATGTTACACTACTAGGCACAACTCTTGTGATATGTTCTTGGTGTGACACGTTAGGGAGAATTCTTAGCGAAAGGACCTTTATAGAGTATGGTGGATTGCTCGAGGACGAGCAATGATTTAAGTATGGGGTGTTGATAATAGGCTAGATTCATGTACTTTAGAGTCTATTTATACTCCAACTTTATTATGCTTCACTGTCCTAGGAAGGTTAAATGACGTTAAAATGGCTCTAATTGGGAATTTTATGTTTTGTAGGAGCAATTCATGCTTATGAGGACTTAGGATGGTGTTTGGAGCTAAATTAAAGCAAGAAAGACCCCTCGGAGTTGAGAGCGTGTGAAAGAAGGAAAAAGAAAAGAGAAGGCAGAAAGATATTCCATTAGCGCGGCCAATAGCGCACCACGCTAGTCCAGGTGCAATAGGCAAATTGAAGTGACATTAGCGTGGCCATAGCGCGGTCGTGCTAGCCCAACAGTCAGAGACATTACGCATCGCATTTAGCGCGGCCGAGCTAGTTCCTGTCCAGCACGCGTTTATTCAGGGGTAAAATTGGAAGCTTGGGGACAATTCCACTTAACCTATAAAAGGTCCAGTTCGCCCAAAAGAAGAGATATCAAGGTTTTAAGGTCTTGTTAATTGGGCATCAAGTTTCTTCTTTCTTCCTTGTATTTTTCCCATTTATGAAGAATTCTCTTATTGTTATTATCAGCACAATTATGAGTAACTAATTTATTTAGTCTAAGGTTTTGGTGGAACCTGTTGAAGGATGAACTTCTTGTTATATTAATATAGTTTGCCCGGTTTAATCTCTATTTTTTCAACTAAGTTCTTGTAGTTGATTGAAGGGCCCTCAATAGTTGTGCCTATTTAGTATGTATTACTCGGGAGAGAGTGCATATTTAGGTGGTTGTTGAACAACATCACTCCTAAAGTATAGGAGGGATCCATAACCGAGGGTTTAAAGGTGGGATTAGGATAACGAAACCTTGGGTGCAATCTAAGTGAGCTGTAATAAAATCTAGCTAGCATAACTCGAGAGAGTTCGTCTAGTAAATTATCGTAATTACTCGGTAGAGATTTCCGGTAACAAGAGTGCTCATGATTGATAGAAATGATTAGGAAAAACTATATGAAACATAACAGGAAGGGATACCATCAACAAGGGAAATCACAACCTTAGATCTTTCTCTTAATTGTTTACAACTCTGTCATAGTTAGCTCTTAGTTTCATTAATTTTATTTAGTTATAGTTAGTAGAAACATCAACAATTGTTATTCATAATCTTTGGGAAGTTGAGTACGAAGAATCAAGTGAGTCTGACACCGGTAATTGATAGGTTAATTCCTTTTTGGGATTCGACTCTGGGCTAAATACTCAAATTATATTTGCAACGTCCGCTTAGTCCTTTTTATAAGGCATAGTTGGGCGTGATCAATCCCGGATACTACCAAGTATAGGTAAAGTTTCTCATCTACCTTCAGAGTGTGAAGTAGATGTGGGCTCGATAAGTATCGCTTCAATTCTTCCAATTCCAGTTGGATTTCCGGAGTCCAGGCAAAATCATGTTTCTTTATGAGTAGGGATAAGAACCTGTGGCTTCGATCCGATGACCTCGAGATGAATCGTCCCACAGTAGTTATCCATCCGGTCAGCCTTTGTACGGCTTTTACACTATTTATGACAGTGATTTCCTTGAAGGCCTTGATTTTGTCGGGGTTGATTTTGATCCCCCGATTTGATAACCATGAAGCCAAGGAATTTTCCTGAACCGACCCCGAAAGCACATTTCTCGGGGTTGAGATTCATGTTGTACTTCCTTAAGATTTCAAATGTTTCCTGCAAATGAGCCAAATGGTCCTCTGGGCGTAGGGACTTAACTAGCATATCATCAATATAAACTTCCATTGACTTACCTATTTGTTCTTCGAACATTTTGTTAACTACGCGTTGATATGTAGCTCCTGCATTTTTTAGCCCAAAGGGCATTACATTATAGAAATAGGTTCCATACTTGGTAATAAAATAAGTATTTTCTTGGTCTTCCGGGTCCATTTGGATTTGATTGTAGCCGGAATAGGCGTCGAGAAAGGTAAGGATCTCGTGGACAGTCGTGGCATCGATCATGCGATCGATGTTAGGCAATGGAAAAGAATCTTTCGGACATGCTTTGTTCAAGTCCTTATAGTCTACACACATTCTAAGCGTGTTCCCTTTTTTAGGGACTACAACTACATTAGCTAACCGCTCCGGGTATTTCACCTCCCGAATGGACCCTATTTTGAGAAGTTTACGGGTATTTCACCTCCCGAATGGACCCTATTTTGAGAAGTTTAGTTACCTCGTTCTTTATGAAGGCATGCTTTACCTCGGACTGGAGCCTTTTCTTGCTTCACCGGTCTGAACTTGGGGTCTAGGCTCAGTCGATGTGTTGTTATATCCGATGGGATCCCTGTCATGTCTAAATGGAACCATGCAAAACATTCAATGTTATCAATAAGAAATTGAATAAGTTTTTTCCTGAGTTCAGGAGTTAATCTCGTTCCCAGATATACCTTTCGCTCAGGCAGGTACTCAATCAATATAACCTGTTCCATCTCTTCTAATGTTGATTTGGTGGCGTCCGAATCATTGGGAACTACAAAGGTCCAAGGGGTTAGAAAATCCTCCTCCTCTTCTTCATCTATTACTTGTTTCTCCGATTTGGTCGAGGATGGGGGCAGTGATTGCTATTTGGCCTCCTTTTTACCTTTGGTGCTCGAATTTTCTGAGGTCGATAATGTCGAGATCGGTGTTATCTCATCAACTACAAACATTTCCTTTTCAGCATGTTGTTCTCTGTGTACCGTTTTTACACCATCCGTCGTCGGGAACTTCATCATTTTGTTGAGGGTCGATAGTATTGCCCTCATGTTTTGGATCCAAGGCCTTTCGAGCAGTGCATTATATCTCATGTCGTCTTCGATGACATGGAAATTATCATCTTGGATGGTTCCAGCCACGTTCACCGGTAGGATAATCTCCCCCTTAGTTGTTTCATTGGCCATATTGAAGCCGTTTAGGACTTGAGATGCAGGTATAATTTGGTCCTGCAGGCCGAGCTGCTCCACGACCCTCAATCTGATGATGTTTGTCGAGCTACCTGGATCCACTAAAAACACTTAACTTGAATTTTATTTAGCAGGATAGAAATTACCAGGATATAAAGTTCCTTCGGGCACATAGTCTTGAGTTCGTTTCTCTCTAGTGATTGACACCTTAGTGCGTTTGAACAAGGGTCCTTGTGGAACGTCGACCCCTCCGACGATCATATGAATGACATGTTGGGGTTCTTATTGTTCATTCTTCATATTGTTTTCCCTTTCCCTGAAGTGATTCTTAGCTCGATCACAGAGGAACTCTCGAAGGTGACCCTCGTTGAATAGACGGGCTACCTCCTCCCTCAACTGTCTGCAATCTTCGGTCCTATTACCATATGTGTCGTGATACTTACACATTAAATTTGGGTTCCTTTAAGATTGACCGGTTTGTATAGGTCTGGTCCACCTAGTGTTTTTTATCCTTCCGATAGCCGATACAATGCCTGATGCATCGATGCTAAAATTGTACTCTGATAGCAGAGGTACCTCTGTGGGATCCGCATACTTGTCGAAGCTAGTTTTACTCATAAGTCCCCGAGAACTCTGTCCTCAATCGCTTCTTCAATCGTTTGGGGTGGAGTTGCATCCCGGACCGTTATTCCTTCTATCTGCACTATATAACTGGTACCGATCTTTATTCGACCTTGGCTCTCTATCAACATCCCTCTGATTTTTACCTGTCGACCGATTTGGATGTACTGAACTAGAAGGAGCTCCCAATTGGTCATCTTCGACCCTGATCTTTGATTGATATCGATTGTGAACATCTTCCCAAGTTACAGTTGGGTACTCGATCAAATTTTGTTTCAAATGTCGTGATGCTATCGAACTCCGTTCATTCAGTCCTTGGGTGAAAGCTTGAATGGTCCAATCATCTGTGACTGGAGGCAACTTCGTGCCTTCCATTTGGAACCGAGACACGAACTCCCTTAGCATCTCATTATCTCTTTGTCTCACCTTGAAAAGGTACGATTTCCTTGTTGCAACCTTTATGGCCCCGGCGTGCGCTTTTACGAAAGAATCTGCCAACATGGAGAATGAATCGATGGAATATGATGGCAAATAGTGATACCAAATCATTGCTCCATTCGACAGGGTCTCTCCGAACTTTTTCAGCAACACAGACTCGATCTCGTCGTCCTCCAAATCATTACCCTTAATGGAACATGTGTAAGAGGTGACATGCTCATGGGTCAGTGGTCCCGTTATATTTGAGTATGTCAGGCATATGGAACTTCTTCGGAATGGGCTTCGGAACCGCACTCGGAGGGAACGGTTTTTGCACAAACTTCTTCGAATCCATTCCTTTCAAGATCGGTGGTGCCCCCGGTATCTGGTCAACTCGGGAGTTGTAAGTCTCCACCGATTTTATCATTGGCTTCGATTTTTTTCTTTCCTGATTCAATTCTCTTGGTGATCTCCTCGAGCATATTCATTACAGCAGGATCGGTCGCCGATGTGTTATCACCTGATCTTTTCGGTACTGGCTCGGTACGGTGAGTAGTCTCCTGTTCGACCCTATTTGGAGCTCTGTGCTGATTTTGTAACTGAGCAATGGTGGTTTGTTGAGCCTGAAGCATTTCGAGCATCACTTGGAGATTGACTCCTTCGTATCATTCGCCATGTGTACCTCGGTCATCAGTTCGGCTTTCTATGCATAGACTCCTCTCGAGATCTGCGCCTAAGTTCGCATTCAGAGCAACGTTCGAACTGACCTCGATCGGATTGATGGGCGGTGCTCCTCCGAAATCAGCCTGTGACACATCGATTCCTGGAGCAATAACATTCTCGTTTTCCCCGTGAAGTCCGAGGCCATTATCACCGTGTGTGGATGCGTTTTGTGAGTTTGACATGTTTCAACCTGAAAACAAAAATTCTTGACAAGAACAAGCGTAACATAGTGTGTTTTACCAGAATCCGTACTGAACAATCACTATTATCCTTAGCCCCGCGGTGGATTCCAAACTGTTTACTCTAAAATTCGAGTAACAATTAAAATTGTATTGTGGTTTTAAGGATACGTGATCTGATTCAATACAAATCGATAAATGATGAATTAAATAGATAAATTTAACAACAAAATAAATCAAACCAGTATTGTAGCAATGTATCGACCTCGATTCGGGATAATCTCGAGATCAAATAGTAAGAACATCAAAGAACAACAGGGAATGATAAGCAAATAAAGAGCAGTGTGTATATTATTTTATCAGTGAATGTATATATGCCTTACAAATGAAATGAGTTCCTCTTTATATAGTAGAGGGATCCTAAATAAGGTACAACTCTAGTAACGGAAACAAATCTCATGATTGATGTCAATAACCACTTGGTTCATATTCTACCGAGATTTCTGCCGAGATCTTTGGTTGATTACTAATATCTCACCATTCTGTTACTCGACGTCGGTCATGCTCGGTCTCGATCCTCACTGAGTGCTTCAATCTTCATGCTTCATACTCTGTCATCAAGCTCGAGCCAGATCCATTTTGAGCTTATCATCGAGGCAGCTCCTCGAGCTTACAAAATCGACCATACCCGATTTCGACCGTATACACTAGCGAATAAAAGCGGAGCAAGAATTTAAATTTTATAGGTTTAAGATTATAATTTTTTTAAGTTATTGAGTTTTAAATTAATAATGTGTACATATTTGTTAGAATTCTTAATACAAATATAAAATTTGAACAAAAGTTACCGGTTTCGGCCAAATCATCACCAATATCGAGGCGCCGCACCATAAGTGACACATGTTCTTTCACTCCAATTAAGAGTGACAAACAACTGTTTGATTTGAAAGATGAAGCCTCTCGATATTGTTGTTGCTAGGAATGAAATTGAGATGGATCCCTATTTATGCATTCTATTTTTTTTTCCGACTAATCCGAATCGAAAAGTCTCACTTTAATTTAATGGTAAAATGCTTTGTACCAAAAGCAAATTCATTTTCAAAGTGTGAATTTGAAATCTCTGATTTTGGAGCATACTGGCACTCGACAGCTACGGAGCTCTTCAACACAAATGGAAAATGCTCCTATTTTTTTTTTTTGAATTAAATCTGCCATCATATGTTACTAGTTCGATACACTACTACCAGTCAATCTTGGTATCTTTTTGTACCTTGGAGCCGTCAACGCCCGTCGTTTCCTGTAATGTGACTTAACTTATTAATATAATTATTCTGTTTGACCAAAAAAAAAAAAAAAATCTCTTATTAATATGGAAACCGATTAACGACAACCTTTAAAGCAAAAACCTCTTACAATGTTGTTACTCTTTAACTTTAAGTAAGCGTACTCTATGCTAATAAGAGGGTAAAGATTAGAGTAAGGAATTAGGGAATTAGTATCTAATTATATGAGTATTCTTTTTAAAAATTATATTCATTAGTCATTACGTACAGTAAAGGGAGAATTCAAAAATAGCTAGATTTACAAGTGGTCATTCGAAAATAACCACACTTTTAAAAGTAATCGAAATTTAGTCACTTTTCATGCAAAGATAAATCTGAATGAAAACACTGTACAAATTAGTACAAATTATTATACTAGAACTCCAGCATAATATAGTGGAGTTCCAGCAAAGTATACCGGTCCAGTATAATATGCTGGAAATTCATACATAGGTGCTCGAATCTACAGTATATTATGCTGGAACTTTCCGCGTGTTGGAATTCCAGCATAACATGCTGGAAGTTCATACATAGGTGCACCAAACTCCAGTATATTATGCTGGACCGATTTCTACTGCAGCAAAATAATGATTATTTTTCAATGACTTGACAAACACTGACTATTTTTGAATGATCAGTCCGAAAAAGCTAGCCCATGCTTTTTTTTACTACAGTTAATGAATTACGGGCTTTTTTCCAACAATTATAGGCTTCTTTTGCTTTATAGGGCTGTAGGTTAATTGGTTTGTGGGCTTCATTTGTTGTAGTGCAGAAACAATCATTTTTAAGGGAATGTGTACAAATAGCCACTAATAGAAGCTGTCTTTATTTTAAAGTCAGTATTTTAAATATATTTATTCTTTAGCCATTAGTTTAATGAATTTTTACCTGACTGGACGAAAATACCTTTATGCTATAACTTCTCAAGGAGGAGGTTCAACGTGATAGACATCCTTTGAAGGTATTTTTTTCATCTCATTCAATTTGACGTATTTTTTTTGTATCCAATTTATCATATTCATATGGATTAGCATAAGCTTTCACATTATACCTGATTCTAATTGATGATCATTAGAATATATAAAAGTATTCAAATTAAAGTTGGTTTAGTAATACACGGTTTATATTAAAATTTAGACTAAAAATATTCCAAATAACTATCAACAAAGCGAATAAAAATAAATTTAACTCTTAGTAGCAGTGAGATTTCAACTGCTAGAGTGACAGTTGGGTTGATTAGAGGGAGTTGATGCTATTCAATTGCATAAAGGTATACTTACTTATTTGCTCATTGATTTTTTGTTAAATCATACGATGCACTATCTAAGCAAGTTAGATAAGGATACTTGGTCCTTAACTTCAAGTTTCAAGTTCAAAAGTTAAGGACAAGCAGTCCTTAACTTCATGTTTCAAGTTAAAAAGTTAAGGACAAGCAACCCTTAACTTTAAGTTTCAAGTTTAAAAGTTAAGGACAAGAGGTCCTGAACTTCAAGTTTCAAGTTTAAAAGTTAAGGACAAGCAATCCTTAACTTCAAGTTTCAAGTTCAAAAGTTAAGGACAAGCAGTCCTTAACTTCATGTTTCAAGTTAAAAAGTTAAGGACAAGCAATCCTTAACTTCAAGTTTCAAGTTCAAAAGTTAAGGACAATAGGTCCTTAACTTATAGTTTTGAGTCCTTTACTTAAAAGTTCAAATTAAAAAGTTAAGGACAATGGGTCCTTAACTTATAGTTTTCAGTCCTTAACTTCAAGTTTCAAGTTCCTTAACTTATAGTTTTCAGTCCTTAACTTAAAAGTTCAAGTTAAAAAGTTAAGGATAATGGATCCTTAACTTATAGTTTTCAGTCCTTAACGTTTTNTCAGTCCTTAACTTTGAGATCCAAGTCCAAAAGTAAAAAACACTTCGTCCTTAACTTTTATGAACACATTTTCAAAATTTTGCCTGCTACTCCATTTCTCGTTCATTCTTCAACAGTTGAAACCTATCAAAATAAGTACATGTCATTTTTGTTTTTGCAATCAAAGCTCTTTGGAAATGTTCCACTGCATTTAATTCTAGAAACAGAAGAATGAAAAAACGAAATACAACTATGAGACTCACAAATAGTGGTATATCTTTACTCAAATAAGTGGGCAAAGAATATCAGAAAAATTTGAGAAACATGGACAATCACATTCTAATAACGATATTTCAAGTCTTTAGAAACATCAATGTGTCATCTCATTTTGAATACCCAAAATTTCAGAAAAGAAACGAGAGCTTAAGTGATGGAGAGAAGAGCGGGTTTTGGGATTTTGATAATGAAAAAGGGTTAAAAAGAAAAGAGATGAAGAAAGGGTAAAAATACCTATTCATATTAATTATAATAAAGTAATGGCTATATATGCTCAGCATTGAAATTACTGGCCAAATACTAAATAGCATCTTAAAAACTGGCCACCTCCCGCCATTTCCTCTCATTTTTAGGGGTTGTTATTTAGGGATTAACAAGTGCTTATTTTATCCCGAAAATTTGATTAAAAATCTTAATTTTAAGATAATTCAGGACATTTTGTGTCCCCAAAAATTGAATAAAAAAAATTAAAATTCAGCACATATTGATTAATTCTTATGTAACGATCATTTATAATGACTATCCGATGTCATTTCCACTTAGGTTTATTGGTTTGTAGGATTCAACTTACATCACTCATTATATTGGTTAAGCAGACCTTAGTGATAAGGAATGGATAAGAGGTTCTTGATAAATGATAGAAATATCACATATCTTCCTTTAGGGAGCTTTATATTATTAGAGAAATGTATATTTTGGCCACGTCTAAAAATAATAGATATTTATTTTTTTATATATATATTTGGATTATATACATATAATATATATATTTTATACACTTTTTAAACTAGCAAATGCAATCAGTTTTGATCGACCGACCAATTTTGTATTTTTCTCATATTATTATAGATACACTTTTAATCCCTTAATTATTAATAAATTATGATTTTGATCTCCCACGTAGACAATATATTATATTTAGATTGTTTTTAAGATACTATCACCCTAAATGTTGGAGTAACAATATAAATTTAACACAACAAATGAACAATTATAATAATTTTAAAAGTTAATAATTTCATCAAAATTTGTGAAGATTCACAAACACAGGAATCATATGTACATGTTTCAATTTCAACTAGTTGAAAGAATACGCTTAATTAGCTATACAAATACAATGCCCAAAAGCGTAATTTGCCGATATTTCAGGTACCACAATTGCAAATTTCCCTATACTCTTAGAGCCCGTTTGGACATAAGAAAATTTTTACTTTTTTTTCGAATTTTTTTTACTTTTTTCCGAAATCAGTGTTTTGAAATTTTCACTTGAAGATGAATTTTGTAATTTTTTAAAAATTTGAAAAACTCCAAAAAGCTGTTTTCAAAATTTCACTCAGATCATTCACAAAACTTCAAAAACAACCCAAAACTATATTTATGTCCTAACACAACTCTAATTTTCAAATATCATATTTATTTTTAAAAAATTCACTTTTTGCCTGAATTTTACAATTTTTATGTCCAAACGCCCACTTAGTTTAAACTTTAAAGTTTAAAGATAAGAATATGCTTCTATTTTTTAATACATACTAATATTCTCGTTCTCGCTTTATTTATTTTTTTGCTTTTTGGAGATAGTGGGTACAGATCATCATTCATCTTTAGGCAAAACAACACCACCAGTTTTGCTTTTCTTCTAGCTTTCCATATTACTACAACACCTTAAAGCATAACCATGATTACCTAATAAAATAACTATAGTTACTTTGATATGCATTTTTATATGTTAACTTACCAAAAAAATGTGTTCATGGGAGATTTATTTAGTCTAAAACTATATACGAATCATATTTATCTAAACGTCACTTCCATCCTAAAGGAAGAAAAAAAAATACAGCTTGATTCACTAAGCTCCCATTATACGTGAGTCCGGGAAGGATCTGGCCACAAGGATCTATTATATACAGCTTTACCCTGCATTTCAACAAGAGGCTGTTTTCACGGTTTGAACCGCATGACAACAACTCTACCAAATTACGCAACGGCTCCCCTTCTCCTAAAGGAAGAAGACGAACAGAAAAAAAAAAAAAAAAAAAAAGCACTTCTTCTGCGAAACTCATGACTTTATTCTAACCTAGCAACTCGGTGCACAAAGCATCCCGTGTTCATACAGGATTCAGGAAAGGACTACACCCTTAGATCTAATTTGACAGTTCGAACCCCTGTTCAAACGTAGACAATTTCACTATTGCTCGAAGACTCTCTTTTCACAATTTTCATATCTTAAATACAGGATAAATGATATACTATCACATGTTAAATATTTACCAACACTCGATAGTTTAATCTTACCAGTAAAAACTTATCATCATACAAGCATGAAAATCGGTTTTAAGTTTTGATGACAACTACACGCTAACATAATTTTTGTTTGACAGAATTCAAATTATAACATAGACAAAAATATTAAATAATTTCTTTTCATCAGCCACTTTGGTGGATAAAATGATTAAGCACCTATACCATTAAGGGATACCTCGGTACACAAAGAATTTTTCGTTCACGCAAGGTCCGGAGAAGGATCGCATTTAAGGGTACGATTTAAGGGTACGATGTAAATAACCTGACCTAATGTAAACTTTAATAATTATTTTCATGACTCGGACCCATGACCTATACGTCACACAGTAATAACTTTATCATTACAGAATTAAAATGTGCAAGTGGGTTTACATACTCTTTGAAGAAAAGAAAAAAGAAGTGAAAGCAAACCATCACCTCGTAGAATATTTCCTTTATGTCCACGCACCAACCAAACCATCATCATCAGAATTTGTGCCGGAAAATCTCATATTGAAAAGTAAAAGTGCTCCTTATCGAAGGCGATTTCATACTCAGAGCTCGAAACTGAGAATCTCTAAGATTAATTATTCCAATTTTATATATTTTTACATTATCAATATATATATATATATATATATATATATATATATATATATATATATATAAAAGCTAATTAAATTTTATATCTCTAAAAAGGGCAGCCCGATGCACAAGCATTATGCGTTCACGCAGGGTCCGGAAGGATCGGACTCCTTACCTTGACAGTATTAGTGGCTGATTTCACGGCTCGAACCCGAGACCTATAGGTTATATAAAGACTACTTGACTGTTGCTCCAAAACTCCCCTCTTAAATTCTAAATTTCTAAGTAAAATAAAGATCGCATTCACTTACCCGCATACCCATACACACTCAAGGAAAAGAGATAAATACACTTACATATAAAAAACCTGTACATAATTATGTAGGAGTAATTTCTAATCTATGTTTATCTTTGACATAATTCACACTCATTTTCACATATACACACAAGAACCCAAATGAAATAAAAAAAGCAAAAAAGAAAAAAGAACAGGAATATAAAAATCCTATTACACAACTAGTAAACTAACATAACCAGGACCTTGTATTTTTGGTTCTTTAATATCCCCGTAATAAAAAGGACAGTCTGGTGCACTAAACTACCGTTATATACGGGGTTCAGAAAAGAACCTGATCACAAAAATATATTGTACGCAGCACGACTCGAACCGTAATCTCGTGATGGCAGCAACTTTACCAATTACACCGAAGTTTCCCTTCAATATCCTTATAATAGCATTCTAATAATGGATTTAGCCACAGAAGAGAGTTCAATAATCTCCCTATTCTTATCAGAAACTGGAGAAACCAATCCATTATACTTAAAACTAAACTCACAAGTTTCTGCTTCTACAGCAACATCAGCCATTCCATTTTCAGCAAATTTAGGGACACCTCTTTTTAAAGCCTCAACAGCAACAGTTACATCAGCATGAAGAACAGCATAATACACTATGTAACATTGGCTAAGAGGTAATCTCAACTCGGGGTTCGATTTTTCGAGTTCTTTTATACTTTTCATTATTTCGACGGACTTTAATTTCACCGCGTCTACCATGACGAGGCCGAGGGTGGTGAGGTCCGTCCCCTCGGCCTCGGAGGTACGGGGATCGGATTGGAGGGTGGTAAGACAAAGGGGGTAGTTAGAGGTGGCTCTGCAGGTCGTACTGACGAGATCATTATTATTATTGTCGTCGTTGTTGAATGCTAGATTGGTGATTAGCATAAATATGGGGAATAAGTTTCTCATTTTTTTGAGAGTGGTGTTATTGAAGATGAAAGATATAATAGGAAGGAGTGGCCAAAGGAAAGGTGTTTGGTTTTGTGTAGATGACTATTGAAGCACAAACAACTAATGAAATAAAGCTACTACTTTGTTGAGATATTTATAGGGATAGCAGCCAAAGGATAAAGTAATATTTAAAGAATTTGTATTTTAGCATATTGTAACAGAAAATATAATTTCTTTTATTTTTATTAGGTTACTTATGTATCACAAACAATTACTTATATTGAAAAATAGGAGGGAGAGGGGGTAAAAAACTTATCCGCGCCCGGTAGCGGAGCCAGCATATCGCGTACGAATTCGATCGAACTCAATAGCTTTGATTTAAAATTTTTATTTATCTTAAAAATTTATAGATTTCAAATCCTGGCTACGTCTTTGTTCATAACAAATCAATTGATTTTTGACATGTGCTTGTATATAGGCTTCTCGTATTTGTTCATGGTTAATTACAGTATATTTTTACTTTATTAAATTACTGAATCATAGTAAGTTTGATATGATTTGATGTAAACACCGAACCTAACCGGTATCACTATCAAGAGTTTCATTTCCGAAAGTCTTTGTCTAAATAGGGTAAGGTTGAGTTAATTAACGTGGTGTACAAGTCTTATTAAGCAGCTTATGTGCACTGATCATATAACAAACGTACCCCAAAAATCAATAACAATGAATTAATTAGGACAAGAAAACATACTCTATTCATGATTGGAACATTTTAATGCTCCTTCGACTTATAGCCTGTTTGGCCAAGTTGAAAAAAATTAACTTATTTGAGAAGTGTTTTTTTTGTTAAAAGCGTTTTTTTCAAAAGTACTTTTGGTGAAAAGCAGTTGGTGTTTGACTAATTAATTTGGAAAGAACTTCTAAGCATCAATTTATGTTTGGCCAAGCTTTTAAAAAGCGTTTTTAAGTGTGTTTTTCTCAAAATTGCTTCTCAAAAAAGTGCTTCCGGAAAGAAGCTACATTTTTCTGCTTCTCCAAAACTACTTCTGCTTCTACTCAAACGTACTTTTTTTTCTTCTAAAAGCTTGGCCAAACAATTCGATTTTGAAAAAAAAGTAATTTTTTTTAAAAGAAAAGATGTTTCTCAACTTGAGAAGCTTGACCACTATTAATCTCGTTGATGTCTTCATTTTCATGATAATTGATTGGACTGTTTTAATCAAATTGAGCAATTCTAATTTTGGCATGATTAATTGTTTCCTAAAAGACACTACACCAAGATCATAAACACGGCTTTCTCGGTCATTCTGTGGGCAAGATAGATATTTTTGTAGCACACAGTAAGGAACCAAAAACTTAAAAGTCAAAGCTGGGGGGGGGGAGGCAAGAACTTTCTAACTCAGCACCCGTAGGCAAATTCAGGAATTTAAGTTTATAAGTTTTTATAGTAATATTAAGTTAATGTATAATAATAACTGAATCAATGATTGGGTTCCGAACTAATATTCGTTTATATTTAATCAATTTTTTTATGCTAATATTATAAAATCCAGGCAAAGATTACTAAATTTACGTGAACTCGTAACTTTCACACTAATTAAATCCACCCGTCGCTCCAATAAATTTAGATGAAATCAAAAGCTAGCCTTAATAGTCGAGGGTGTTCAAACCAAACCAAAAAACCGCACCAAACCGAAAAGTCAAACCAAACCGATTAAAAAACCCGACTAGGTTTGGTTTGATTTGGTTCGGTATTGAGTAAAGAAATCCGAACCTAACAGATATATAAATATATAATTTTTGTATATACTTTTAAAATTTTATATAAAAATTTCTTCAAAAAATATCTAGAAACATTTGGGATCCTCTCATGTGATGTAATATTTAATAGAACTATGAAGAGCATCTATTTTTATTTGATTTAAATAATGGGTCGTATCATCACTTTTTTGTCAAGTATTATTGAAATGCATCAATCCTTTTATTTTTCCATATTCATATCTCAAGATCTATTAAATTTTTATATCTCTTTCGGAATTTGAAATAGTATTTTGATAACTTAGAATTAAATAGAACATATCATTATTTAGGTATCACATTGATTTATTAATTTGATTATTGAATTGGTTAACTTTGAACGCATACATCAACGAAAATTATTTTTAGACGACTAAGAAAATAACTATCATATGTTACTAAAATAATTCTCCCATAAGAATATTTTAATACATCACGTATTTGTCAGGTTTTTTCATTTTTACTAAATATATATTCACTTATCAAAACTTTATCTATAACTTTAACAAAGTACGATTCAAATAATATTCTTGTAAGGAAAAAAAACCTGAAAAAACCATAAAACCCTACTACCCGAATTGATCCAAGCCGATATAGTTGGGTTGGTTTAATTTTGATAAAAATCAAACGAATCCGATCCATGTTCACTCCTATTAAATAGTACTCATGTATTTAATTTAAGCAGATATATAAATCTAAAACCTCATTGTGATGACCTAAAAGGTCGTCTTGTATATTCTAGCTAATTCTGTGGTCCAAGGTCATGAAAACCTCCTTCTATCTCACCTCGATTTGCGTGCGCAGCCCGGGCGTGTACCCGGGAAGCCTTTATGTGAAAAAACTGATAAAAATGATAATTTTATATTAGAAAATTTAATAAAGTTGACTTCGGTCAACATTTTTGGTAAACGGACCCGGACCCGTGAGTTGACGGTCCCAGAGCATCCGTAGGAAAATATGGGACTTGGGCGTATGCCCGGAATCAAATTCCGAGGTCCCAAGTTCGAGAAATGAATTTTTAAAGAAAATTATTTTCTGAAAAATATAAAGGTTTTTGAAAATGAAATGTTATTTGAAACCTGTGGTATCGGGCCCGTATTTTGGTTCCGGAGCCCGATATAAGTTCGATATGATTTATATGTGTTATCTGTGAAGTTTGGTATGAAACGAACTTCGTTTGGCGTGATTCGAACCTTAAATGCAAAATTTGGTGTTTAAAGAAGTTTTGAGGAATTTTATTGATTTTTGGTATGATTCGCCGTTTTAGTACTATTTTATGTGATTTGGAACCTCGAGCGAGTCCGTATTAGGCTATAAGACTTTTTTGTGCATTTAGACGGGGTCCCGGGGGCCTCGGGTGTGTTTCGGATAGGTTCCGGGTCTATTTTCCATATTATTTCACTGCTGATGCTGTTTCTGATCTCCTTCTATGCGACCGCATAGTAGTAGCCGTGATCGCATAGTATTGCCTTGCACCTGCCCATTTTTCTCTTCGCTGCGTTCGCATACACTGTTTCGCGATCGCACAGTGTGGTCAAGGCCATTTCTTTTTTCCCTATGCGATCGCACACTTCAGCTCGCGATCGCACTGTGCATTCTTGGACAGTGGTCGTTTCCCTTAGATGCGATCACATGAGTTTGTTCGCGATCGCCTAGTACCTTTTTGGCCAGCAGCATTCTTCTTTTATGCGATCAAATCCTTGTGTCCGCGATCGCAATGTTTTAAATCACTGGGCAGAATATAAACTTCCAAAAATCGGGGTTTCATCATTTTAAACATATTTTGACTTCTAGAACTCGGTTTTGGGTGATTCTTTGAAGGTTTTTCACACAAATCGAATGGGTAAGTGTTCTTCCACTAGAATTAAATATATTTCATGAATTAGTTCTTATTTTTATCATTTAATTTGTGTTTTGGGTTGAGGGGATTCTGGGTTTTGAAAGAAAACTTCAAAAATGAAAATTCATGATTTGAATGACCAAATGATATCGGAATTGGATAGATTTAGTATGGGTGAACTCGTATCGGAATAGGTAACCGAAATTTGTAAAATTTGTCGGTTTCCGAGGTGCGTGCCCAGGGGGTGGACTTTTGAGTCGATTTTTATAATTTTGTAAAGATTGAAACTTTATTATTCGGAATAGTTCCTTATAGGTTTTGTGTATTTTGAAGTTGATTTTGAGCCGTCCGGATTGAGTCTTGTGTGGGGGAACTACCCCTTATGATTGAGTCTTTCTTGTTAATTGTAGTCCGAGTATGCGAGGTGACGAGTGTGTACTCGTAATTATTTGCAATTAGATTGCCCTTTTAGGATTCGTAGATTCTTATATTACTTGTGTATGATTTGTAATTGTTACATTTGAATCCTTGGTTGTTAATTTCATCCTTTCCTGTTTAAATTAGTATTACTTTTTTCTGGATTCTTTCGTTGGCTATCTGACTTTACTTGACTTAACTGAATATTGTACTTCTCTTATCATCATGCTATATTTTCTTCCTAACTTGCCTAATTGACTATAATTAGTGTCATGTAGCCTTATAGTTGACTAGCCGTAGTTGAAACATCTATCCGTTGGAGTCAAGCATGCCCGTGAGTCTTACATTGTGATTTATATGACTATTCACTTAAGTGCCACTTAGGTCTAATTGTTAGACATTTATGTTATTGGTATTTCCTTGATGTTGCCTATTACTGGACCTTTGTTTAAGCTGAGCGTTATTCCGTGAAGTTAACTGTTTAGGTGAGATTGGTTGTAGTTGTTTCCCTTGACGGGATGTTATGGTTTCTGTTACTGTTTATGCTGTTAATGATATGGTTTGTATTGTTGACTCCATTACCGGGATGTGGTGATTTATGGGTCATATTGTTGGTTTTTCCTTTCCAAACTGTTTAATCTTGATATTGTTTGGGTGAGGAAGAGTGTAAAGCACGATGGGTGATGTCGTGTATTGTGAGGATGAGAGTGTTAAAGCATAAAGGTGATGTCGTGCCATGTTATGATATTAACGCACGAAGGATAATGTTGTGTCATGTTATGATATTAAAGCACGAAGGATAATGTTGTGCCGTATCTATTTATTTATTATGAGGATGAGAGTAAAACACGAAGGGTGATGTCGTGCACTTATTTTGGTGAGAATGAGAGTAAAGCACGAAAGGTGATGTTGTGCACTTGTTTTAGCGAGGATGAGAGTAAAAGCACGAAGGGTGATGTCGTGCACTTGTCTTTGCATCGTATTTCGTTGTTCTAAAATTTGATATTCCTACTGATCTCTTACTGCATTTATTGGCAAGATTTGATATTCCTCCTGTACGGCATGGTAATTTCTGAGTTACGGACCGAGTTCCGGTGGATAAATCTTGAGGGGATTTTGATCAAGGGATTTTATTGAAAAGTATCATTGAAAAATTAATGGTTTGAAATGATTATATTTGAATGACTTATACATCAAAGATATATTTGAAAAGCAATAGTCTTACCTAAAATGATATTTGGAAGTCATTTACTGGGAAACATCTTTGAGAAGTTTCATATTTTGAAAGAAATTATGTTTTACGTAATTCTCTCTATTAAATATACTTATATCTACTTTTTGAGAAAATATGTTTTCAAAGGAAACTCTTCCATACTAAAATTATTTTATTTGCAAAAGTTTTTCATATGAACTGTTGTTTAAAGATGTCCACCAGTTTATTGATTTTAGTGGCTAAGGCCCGATGTGAACTAACGGATGTAGAGTTGAGTTATTGGTGTTCTCTATTGTATTGTGTTTCCTTTCGGTTTGGCTTGTTTTGTTGTCCATCTTTCTGGGTATTTTTGTGCTGTTTCGTGATTGATTTCTGTAATTGCCTTCCGCTTTATATTGTCATTGTTGTAAATTATTCGGTGAAGTCTTAGATAGATGTAACGTTCGGTCATTTCTACATTCATGTTATTTATCTCGTAGACCAGTGGTGTCTTGACTAGTCCTCGTCACTACTCCACCGAGGTTAGTCTTGATACTTACTGGGCACCGCTGTGATGTGCTCATACTATACTTCTGCACATTTTTGTGTGCAGATCCAGGTTCATATTGTAGTAGCTGATGATCGTCGAGGAGACTCAAGGTAACCTGATGTTGCATTCGCAGGCGTCGGAGTCACCTTCTTTGTATTTGTTATTCATACAATGTTATATCTATTTCCAATCAGTTGTATTTAGAAGTTGTAGAAGATTCGTAGAGCTTATGACTTGTACTACCGGTTTTGGGAAAGTTTGTACATTCTGTTGAGATTCTATATCAAGACTGCTAGTTTTCCCTTATTTATTGTTGATATTCAGTAACTGCTAGGCTTACCTAGTCCATAAGACTAGGTGCCATCACGATACCCAACAGAGGGAAATTGGGTCGTGACAAGTTGGTATCAGAGCTCTAGATTCATAGGTGCTACGAGTCATAAGGGAGTTTAGTAAAGTCTTGTGGATCGGTACGGAGACGTCTGTACTTATCTTCGAGAGGCTACAGAACTATTAGGAAAATTTCACTTCCTTCATTCCTATCGTGCGAGTTTATTGATCTTGAAGTTTGAAATTATCGTTCCATTCTCTCATCGATGGTGAGGACACGAACGACGGTTCCTGATGATGTTACCCCGAAGCAAGTGCCGCAAGGGTCAGAGACAGGGGCCAACGAGGAGCACGTGCTGCAGTTAAGATGCCTACCAAAGCAGTCGTTAAGGAGTCGCCAGTAGTTCTAGTTGAGGGGCAGGTACTGGAGGTGCCTGTTGCTACCCCAGACTTCAGGAGGTCTGGGCATAGTATTGAGTACAATTGGTACGTTGATTCAGGCAGGGTTGATTCTAGTGCACCAGTTGCTTCACAGATCAGGGGAGGAGTTCAGACTCCCGCAGCCTACACTCCAGAGCAGCGAGATCACATTGGTCAGGTATCCGTTGTCATGACAGCACGACATCTGGTTTCAGTTCAGCCGTGGTTAGGGTAGCAGCATCAGAGGAAGAATACCTTGAACTTGAGAGGTACAGGAAGTACCACCCTTCTATATTTCAGTGGATTGGCGGCAGATGATGCCCAGAGTTTTCGGGAGGAGTGTCACTATATTCTTCGTACTTTGGGTAATGTGGAGACGAGCGGGATTGCTTTTTCACGTCTCAGGTTCAGAGTAGTGGGTGGAGCAGTGGTGGCGGCATATGAGTTCGGGTGACCTGGCCGAGTTAGCTTCACTAGCATGGATTCAGTCTTTCGGATATTCTTTGAGAGAGGTTTCACCTCAATTCCTTCGGGATGTACGGCGCGCAGAGTTTGAGCAGTTGCATCAGGGCGCTATGTCACTATTGGAGTATGCCGTTAGATTCAGTGAGTTGGCCAGATATACACCTCATTTAGTTGTTTCATTTAGGATATGAGTCCGTAGAGTTTTGAGAGATTCAGCATGATATTCGGTTCAGCGGGACTCGAGAGTTAGAGTAGGATGCCTAGTTTCAGCAGGTAGTGGGGATCGCTCGTCGGTTAGAGAGCATATGGGATCGGGAGCAAGAGGTCAGACGAGATCAGGGAGAGAGTTCAGGGAGGCAATGAGGCCTCGTAGATCGGGGGAATCTACTGGTCCGTATTATGGAGGCAAGGTACGACACGGTAGAAGTTTTGTGGGTCAACCAGTTTAGTTTGTATTACCAGCTTCGCATGGGATTTCAGGTACTCATGGGTCTCAGGGGGTTCGTATTGTGTGTTTTTCCACAGCCTTGACGGCAGCGAGATTGTTTTCAGTATGGAGATATTAGCCACAGGGTGAGAGATTGTCCACGGATTCAGGTAGGTGTGGGGTAGCAGGGTATTCAAGTGAGTAGAGGGAGCCTAAGGGGGGAGGCCCGACCCGTTGATGTGTTGCATATAGTAGGCCGGAGGCCGATGTGCCAGATATTATCACACAAGTATGTTTTGATATTTTACAGGGGGCACCGATTGTATTTCATTATAGCTCTTTTGGTCGGGACGAGTTCCCTTATTTGTTGTTTCATTTATGAGTGAGTTCCATGTTTTGCACTCCATTTTGTGTTTACTCCTGTTGGGAGATTCTATGAGTAGTAGCCCGTGTCTATCGTTGTTTTATTCATTCCTGATAATAGTGACACTGGAAGTAAGTCCTTGTTGTTCTTCGTGGTAAGCTTTATGTGATATTCCTGAGTATTTTGTTTACGAGTTGTGATTTGATACCCCATAGATATGTGAGATCAGCTAGCGTTATGATTTTATCAGCTGAGATGAATTAGTGGAGAAATTTCAATTGGTATGATATATTTTCGGTATGTGATTCAGAGTTGAGGACGAGGTCCTCGTGATATTTGTGATTCGATATATTTGGACCGGGCTGAGTACCGCAATGGGAATATTATCAGGATGGTATCCTTGTGATTTGTTCATATGTTTTGCTTCTTCCTTGTTATATTGCTTTTGGTAAGTCGGTATTGATAGAGAGTTGTGCCTATGGGATTGTTTGATAGTTCCTTTATATGTTTCTATTTTCATATTCAGTCATTTCGTTATCTGTTTCTTTAGTTTAGTTTGCGGGATGTGTGCCCGGTGGTGTCAGTTGTGGCTGGTGACTCGGATGTCTAATAATGAAGTCTTCGTGTTCATTGCATCATTATCAGTGTTATGGGGTTTGGAAAACAGAGTTCTTTCATATGTGGTGTTAATTGCCAATGTCGAGTTGGTTTCGGGCAGCTATTGTGATCAAAAGTGTTATATGAGCCTATGTGTGATGTACTATGTTGTGTGGTCGTACCTTGTGGGTGTAGTCATGAGTTGATGCAGCTGATTGAGGCTAATGTCGGATATGGATTTTGAATCGGGTCTTTTGTAAATGAGTATAGGGTGAGAAGTAGAGGTATGAGGCTTATCGGTGGTGATGTGAAGGCTATATTGCGGTTGTGATTGTATCATCGGGATTATGAGGGTTTGGGTGACGTGGGATCACCCGTGGGTATGTGTTAGAAGTATACCATCAGTGATTGGATGAGTTCAAGGTGAATCTTGGCACGTTCGAGGACGAACGTTTGTTTAAGAGGGGGAGGATGTGATGACCCAAAAGGTCATCCCGTATATTCTAGCTAATTCTGTGTTCCGAGGTCGTGAAAACCTCCTTCAATCTCACCTCGATTTGCGTGCATAGCCCAGGCGTGTAGCCGGGAAGCCTTTATGTGTAAAAACTGATAAAAATGATAATTTTGTATTAGAAAATTTAATAAAGTTGACTTCGGTAAATGTTTTTGGTAAACGGACCCGGACCCGTGATTTGACGGTCCCGGAGGGTCCGTAGGAAAATATGCGACTTGGGCGTATGCCCGGAATCGAATTCCGAGGTCCCAAGTCCGAGAAATGAATTTTTAAAGAAAATTATTTTCTGAAAAATATAAAGGTTTTTGAAAATGAAATGTTATGTCAAACCTATGGTATCGGGCCCGTATCTTGGTTCCGGAGCCCGGTACAGGTTCGATATGATTTATATGTGTTATCTGTGAAGTTTGGTATGAAACGAACTTTGTTTGGCGTGGTTCAGACAGTAAATTCAAAATTTGGTGTTTAAAGAAGTTTTGAGGAATTTCATTGATTTTTGGTTTGATTCGTCGTTTTAGTGCTATGTTATGTGATTTGGAACCTCGAGCGAGTCTGTATTAGGTTATAAGACTTGTTTGTGTATTTAGACGGGGTCCCGGGGGCCTCAGGTGTGTTTCAGATAGGTTCCAGGTCTATTTTCCCTATTTTTGTACTGCTGATGCTGTTTCTGGTTTCCTTCTATGCGATCGCATAGTAGTAGCCGCGATCACATAGTGTTGCCTTGCACCTGCCCATTTTTCTCTTCACTGCGTTCGCTTGTTTCGCGATCGCACAGTGTGGTCAAGGCCATTTATTTTTTCACTATGCGATCGCACACTTCAGCTCGTGATCGCACTATGCATTCTTGGACAGTGGTCATTTCCCTTATATGCAATCACATGAGTTTGTTCGCGATCGCATAGTACCTTTTTGGCCAGCAGCATTTTTCTTCTATGCGATCGCATCCTTGTGTCCACGATCGCAATGCTTTAAATCACTGGGCAGAACATAAACTTCCAAAAATTGGGGTTTCACCATTTTAAACATATTTTGACTTCTAGAACTCGGCTTTGGGCGATTCTTTGAAGTTTTTTCACATAAATCAAATGGGTAAGTGTTCTTCCAATATAATTAAATATATTTCATCAATTAGTTCTTATTTTTATCATTTCATTTGTGTTTTGGATTGAGGGGATTGTGAGTTTCGAAAGAAAACTTCAAAAATGAAAATTCATGATTTGAATGACCAAATGATATCGGAATTGGATAGATTTAGTATAGGTGAACTCGTATCGGAATGTGTAACCGAAATTTGTAAAATTTGTCGGGTTCCGAGGTGTGGGCCCAGGGGTCAACTTTTGGGTCGACTTTTATAATTTTGTAAAGATTGAAACTTTATTATTCTGAATAGTTCCTTATACGTTTTATGTGTATTTTGAAGTTGTTTTAGTTGATTTTGAGCCGTCCGGAGGTCTTTTCGCCCAAGAAGTCTATTTTGGAGTACCGGATTATCGTCTTTGAGGTAAGTATCTTGTCTAACCTTGTGCGGGGAAACTACCCCTTTAGGATTGAGTCGTCCTTGTTGATTGTAGTCCGAGTATGCGAGGTGACGAGTGTGTACTCGTACTTATTTGCAATTAGATTTCCCTTTTAGGATTTGTAGATTCTTATATTACCTGTGTATGATTTGTAATTGTTACATTTAAATCCTTGGTTGTTAATTTCATCCCTTCCTGCTTAAATTAGAATTACTTGTTTTTGGATTCTTTCGTTGGCTATTTGACTTGACTTGACTTAACTGAATATTCTACTTCTCTTATCATCATGCTATTTTATCTTCCTAACTTGCCTAATTGACTATAATTAGTTTCATCTAGCCTTATAGTTGACTAGTCGTAGTTGAAACATCTATTCGTTGGAGTCAAGCATGCCCGTGAGTCTTACATTTTGATTTATATGACTATTCCCTTAAGTGCCACTTAGGTCTAATTGTTAGACATTTATGTTATTGGTATTTCCTTGATGTTGCCTATTACTGGGCCTTTGTTTAAGCCGAGTGTTATTCCGTGAAGTTAACTGTTTAGGTGAGATTGGTTATAGTTGTTTCCCTTGCAGGGATGTTATGGTTTCTGTTACTATTTATGATGTTAATGATATGGTTTGTATTGTTGACTCCCTTACCGGGATGTGGTGATTTATGGGTCATATTGTTTGTTTTTCCTTGCCAAATTGTTGTTCTTGATATTGTTTGGGTGAGGAAGAGTGTAAAGCACGATGAGTGATGCCGTGTATTGTGAGGATGAGAGTGTTAAAGCACGAAGAGTGATGTCGTGCCATGTTATGATATTAACGCACGAAGGATAATGTCGTGCCATGCTATGATATTAAATCACGAAGGATAATGTCGTGCCATATCTATTTATTTATTGTGAGGATGAGAGTAAAAGCACGAAGGGTGATGTCGTGCACTTGTTTTGGTGAGAATGAGAGTAAAGCACGAAGGGTGATGCCGTGCACTTGTCTTGGTGAGAATGAGAGTAAAGCACGAAGGGTGATGCCGTGCACTTTTTTTGGTGAGGATGAGAGTAAAAGCACGAACGGTGATGCCCTGCACTTGTCTTTGCATTTTATTTCGTTGTTCTAAATTTAAATATTCCTACTGATCTCTTACTGCATTTATTGGCAAGATTTGATATTCCTCCTGTACGGCATGATAATTTCTGAGTTACGGACTGAGTTTCGGTGGATAAATCTTGAGGGGATTTTGATCAAGGGATTTTATTGAAAAGTATCATTGAAAAAGCAATGGTTTGAAATGATTATATTTGAATGACTTATACATCGAAGATATATTTGAAAAGCACTAGTCTTGCCTAAAATGATATTTGGAAGTCATTTATTGGGAAAGCATCTTTGAGAAGTTTCATATTTTGAAAGAAACTATGTTTTACGTAATTCACTTTATTAAATATACTTATATCTATTTTTTGAGAAAATATGTTTTCAAAAGAAACTCTTCCATACTAAAATGATTTTATTTGCAAAAGTTTTT
>MDKI01202198.1:0-47500 GCA_005239505.1 Nicotiana paniculata | reverse complement strand
CTCATTTTCCTAGCATTTTGATTTTAGTTATGCTAAATATATGTTTATAATTTACAAGATATCATTTTAATTGTCAAAGACAGAGTCGTATCCAAGCAAATAGAAATAATAGGCCAAGAAAACGAGGCCTCACACAGGAGGATCCGAAAGTGTTGCTACCTGATGAATGAGCTGGTAAACCTGTAAAAATTACAAATTATAATATTTTAAACATTTTTTGTCACGCATATCTGATATCATTTTTATTGTATTAGGCTGTAAACGGGATAGGCCTACACGAGCAAAAATTTTCATATTAACTCATAAAAAATGTAAGGAAGATAGACCACTGGATGATAATTTTGCAAAGGCGATCTTAAGATTTATTCTTCTTTTATTTTATAAATCGGGAAACCATTAGAACATGAGAAATATTTTGGCTTTTGCTCATGTTCGTTCGTTCATTCAAAGATATTAGGCATAAACTTCCGTGTTGCTATGGTTTTCCAAAAGAAAAAATATTGATTTAGTCATTTTATCCGTAGGGGTTTGCATTTTTTGGTGATTAAAAGAGGCATGTTCATGGTTATTAACTTAATAGTTATTGTAAGGGCTCATAATTCATAAAAATTTCCATGTTGATTAAGCTTGTTACGGAATACTTTCTAGCAGTCACCTTTTCTAATTTTCAATGGTTGTACCTAATGAAATTGGAGTTTGTGGTTCAAACATATGCAGTTTCATATAGTGCTTGAAGTTAGTTGTTGGTGGTTTATTGAGGTTATACAAATGTTAGAAAAAGAGACAATGGAGTTAAAGGAGAAACAAAATGAATATGATTAAACAAAATCCGAAAATATGCAATTAGAACTACTCCAAATGAGACAATTCATGCGCAAATATGCTCCTAATGCATCAATAACGTAAAGTAGCAATGACACCTCAGGTGAATAGGTAATTCAATTTTATATGCTTTAAATATTTTTAATGAAATTTTAATCATATAAAAGTATTGTTACCTAACATATTAATATTTATTAGATTCCTAACGCCAACTGTGGACATGAACGAGTACCACAAACATCAAGAATACCTAGTGTTGCTGAAAATGTTCAACCTTCTCACAGTGCTACTCATCTTTGTCCTCTGTCGCTGTTGTTTGAGTATTCCTTCGATTTTTATTAATTTTTTATTGTATTGGTCTTACCTCGTATACTTCTTGCTTTTATATATTTCCTTTTTCCCACTTATTATTGATGTCGTAAGGTTGTGATAGTAGTTACCTGCTTGAACCAAATTCACCTTTCTGTGGGTTTAGCACAGTTAAAGTAAGGAGAATCAAATCCTTCTATGGGATTAAAAGATGAATTGTAAACAAGAAGCTTCTGTTGCACAATGCACCCATCTTCTTATTGATGACAATCATGACCATCTAGAGACTATTTTCTTGGTTGAGTGCTGCTTCTATCTGTTGTTCGTGAACCAAACAAAGCACAAGCAAACAGTAAAAATGTGATATAGAGAATACTAACCTAACTAGGAGAGGATTTGTTACCTGTAGAAGAGTGCTTTTTAATTCAACTGATGAGAATTCTTTGTGTGGAATTAAAGTTGTTTGACATTGGTTTATAGGAAATAAAACTGAAGGGGTTCTGAAAAGAGACTAATTTGGTCAAACCAAAGATGATACATGACACTTAACAAACCTATGCTATTAAAGTGAGGAACTAGTGCATAAGAGTGAACGCGAGAAGAGGGTATCTTTTATCGAAATAAAAATTTGTATTATACAACTGAAACATAAGAGTGAAGGAGAGTTTCCATGTCTGTCTTCTCTAGAGTGTGCAATAGACCTTCTGGAATTTAAATTGCTAAACATTTCTATTTACTATGTGAAACACTATGTTCATATACTGTGATGACCTGTTTCAAGTTTTCTTAAATCATTCCAAATTAATCAAACTCCTGGCTCACAAAATATCATCACTTTATCTCATGACCTGTTTCAAGTTTATTTTGATCATTCCTAATTCATCAAACCCTTCTCACAAAGACATCATCAGTTTATCTCTTCGTTAAATCTGGTTGTTACCTTGTGAGTGTTTCTAAACATATTCCCATGTATATGTATTAACTTGTTGCAACGATCAGGTCGGTCGTTTTGAGAATTCAAGTTCTGTTCGGCAGTATACGGTCTTGTACAGCCTCTTATGGTATCTTCTGCCGCTTATCCTAACTGAATTGTTGAATATCCTTCGTAATTTCTCAACCTAAAAAGAAGTTTAGATAACCTATATCTTAGTTGACTTACCTTTATTTGGAACTATTTGACTCGTGTTGGCTTCCTTAACTATTGACTTGAATATTGTGGAATTGTTGCTACATTTTAGTTTTCCCTTTTTGAGTTGTTCACTTTACACCTAGCATTCTTTACTGTGATTATTTCTTGTGAATGAGTTCTACCATTTCTTTGTAATTTAAAGTTCTTGAGTTGATTTACTCGACGTACTTTGTATTACTGTCGTTGTTGCTTTTGTACTTGTTATGGTGATGTACGAGGTCTCTGTGCTATAACTGTTATCTATGTTGGTTGCGCTGCATATTTACTTTGGGACTACAGAATGGTATTCCGGGAGATCCCATGTATTGCATATTTACTTTGGGTCTACGGAACGGTATTCCGGGAGATCCCCAGCACTGCATGTTTACTTTGGTACTACGTAATGGTATTCCAGGAGATCCCCATGTACTGCATATTTACTTTGGGACTACGAAACAGTATTCCGGAAGATCCCCCATGTACTGCATATTTACTTTGGGACTACGGGGCGGTATCCTGGGAGATCCTCTATTGTTATATCTCAATTCGGAGTTGCTAATCTTCTATGCTTAAGTGTCACAGGGTGACTTATACTCGAAGGATATTTATTTGAAAAGTAATTATCTTGAAAGAACTATGTTTGAAGGATATTTATTTGAAAAGTTTATATTCGAAAAGTAATTATCTTGAAAGAACTATGTTTGAAGGATATTTATTTGAAAAGTTTATATTCGAAAAGTAATTATCTTGAAAGAACTATGGTTGAAGGATATTTATTTGAAAAGTATTTATCTTGGAAGAACTGTGTTTGAAGGATATTTCTTTGAAAAGTTTATATTCGAAAAGTATTTATTTTGAAAGAACTATGTTTGAAGGATATTTATTTGAAGGAAGTACATTTCAAAAAAAAAAATCTTATTTGAAAGGATTATATTCTAAAGACCTTTATTCAAAAACTTATGGGTGAAAGATTTATACTTGAGGGTGTTGATTAGTTTATTGGAGTTTGTTAGCTAAGACCTGATGCGAAAACTATCGCAGTAGCTGAGTTACTACTTGTCTTTACTGTATTTGTGATTTCGGATTTGGGTTGAGTTTCCGTTCACTTTGCTATGTCCTTATTATGGTGTTCCGCTATTACTTGTTGGTTTCCTTCCTTATTGCAGTTTCTATATTGTTAGCCATATCGCTTAGTCTTTAGATAGATATCATGTTCTGTTATTCGTATACTTATGCTTGCTCAATTTTATTAGACCAGTGGGTGTCTTGACTAGTCCTCGTCACTACTTCACTGAGGTTAGTCTTGATACTTACTGAGCACCGCTGTGGTGTGCTCATACTACACTTCTGCACATTTTTGTGCAGAACCAGGTATTGATCGTTAGTAGCTGTGCGAATTCTTGCTGAGGAGACTCAAGGTGAACATGTCGTCGTATTCGCAAGCTTCGGAGTCACCTTCCTAGTTTGTATTTACACTGTTTTTACTTACTTCTAAACAGTTGTAATTAGAAGTTGTAGTAAACTCTGTAGAGCTTATGACTTGTACTACCAGTTTTTGAGAAATTGTAAATTCTATAAAGATTTCTACATCAGGATTGTTAGATTTTTATTTATTATTGTTGTATTCAGTAAATGTTAGGCTTACCTAGTCCCTAAGACTAGGTGCCATCACGATACCCAACGGAGAGAAAATTGGATCGTGACACTTGTACAACTGAGATGTTAGCTCTTTCAGTGTGGAATCAAGCAAATGCTAGCCTTTGTTGGCTTCTGTCTCGACAATTTCCTTTTATTAGGCGTATATTTCATCTTTTGACACAGTTATTTTGTAATTACAGGTCATACAGTCTAATGTTCGATAATTTAGCGGGTGGGAGATTTAAAATGATGAAAAGTTGTGAAAACTATTTGAAGACCATCATTCGCTTGGATTAGTTATATGATAATATTAGTTATTTAGTGCTAACAATATAAGTTTAATTTTAAGTTACTATGACATTAATATCTTTTATTAGTACTTCCTTTTGTTAAGATTTAATGAGATATATTATGTTTTTAAAACTAATATTAAATATTTTATTATTTGGATCATATTCTGGACGAATGTAGTAACTATTATTAATGGTGGCTAAACTATTGCTATTATTGCTTGTGACTTGTAGCGCTAATTTAGCTGGATATACCAGCTATGAAATTGGATGAATAAAGGGAAAATTATGATGTTTTCACAAGAGATATTGTAACGACCCAACCAGTCGTTTTGTTGTTTAGAAACCCCTTCCCCTAAATAAGACTTCCCGTACATGCTTTTATTGTTTTATGACTTGCGGAGATGGTTAGTTCGGGATTTGGAAGGGTTCGGGTTGAAATCAAAAAACTTGGTTCCTTAAGGTTGGCTTAAAAGACCAAGTTTGACTTCGCTCAATATTTTGAGTCAGCGACCTCATAATCGGGATTTGGCGGTTCCAATAGGTTCGTATGATGATTTTGGACTTGGGCATATGTTCGGATCGTGTTTTGGATGAACCGGGAGCGTTTCAGCGCCTAATAGTAAAAGTTGGTTTTTGAAGGTTTTAAAAGTTCTTTAAATTTGGTTTGGAGAGGGTTTTGGTGATATCGAGGTCCAAACGGAATTCAGATAGCGGGAATAGTTCTGTAATGTCATTTAAGACTTTCACGCAAAATTTTGTGTCATTCCGAATTGATTTGATAAGAATCGGACGAGTGGAAGTTTTCGAATTTCATGAGTCAATTTGTGCGTTTTGGCGTCTGATTCGTAGTTTTGAAGTTATTTTGTGTTTTAATCGCTCGAGCGAGTTTGTATGAGGTCATTATAATTGAGTGGGTAGTTGGTGTGGAGCCCCGCAGGCTCGGGTGAGTTTCAGACGTGTGGAAGGGATGAAAAACAAGGTGTTTCTTGGCACTAGCTGTTGGTCTCGCAAATGAGAGAAATAGTTCGCAAATGCGAACCTCGCATTTGCAAGAAGGTCTTCGCAATTTGAAAGAGCCTGACCTAGGTAGTGTTCGCATTTGCTACACATTTGCCGCATTTGCGATCCCTACAGAGTTCGCATTTGTGACTTTTTGGTTGCATTTGCGACCCCAACAGCTGAAGGCCAAGCTTCGCATTTGCGACCCTCGCATTTGTGAACCTGGTGTCACAAATGCGACATCAAAGGCATGTCTGGTGTCACAAATGCGACATCAGAGCCATGTGCCCAATTCATTTATTGCGGGAGTTAGGCCATTTATTTCACTTCATCTCTTGGGCGATTTTTGGAGCTTTTGGAAGGGGGCTTTCACCTAGCACTTTGAGGTAAGTAATTTCTATACAACATGAATTAAATACATAGATTATAGGTAGATTAACATGTACATATTAGTGAAAATCAAGGGTTTAGATGAAAACTTAGGTTTTTGATAAAAATGAGATTTGACCACGAAATTGGTTATGGATCTTAGTAAAAATCATATATTCTTGCTCATAAGGTTATGGGTAATAACTTTCTTCAAAATTTCCAGAATCCGGGCATGTGGGCCTAGGGGTGAATTTTAGGAATCTTGCAATTTGGGTTGGGTAATCACTTTAATAGTGAAAATATAAAGTTTTGAGCATAGATTGATCGATTTATGTAATGTTTGGCTAGTTCCGAGTCGTTTGGCATCAAATTTGGAGGTTTGAGCGCATTCTTGAATTAAGAATTAGGCTTTGAGACGAGGTAAGTCTCTTTTCTAACCTTGTAAGAGGTAACTTACCACATAGGTGAACTTAATTAATATGTGTTGTTATTTGTGGGGGGGGAGCTACGTACGCACGAAGTGACGAGAGTCCGTACGTAGCTACTATTCTTGTTTATGTCCGGGTAATTTTAGGTTACACCATGCTTGTGGACACCGTTAGTTGGTTATATTTGTTAACTGTATCAAATGGAACTAAGTTGAGGATTTTTAAAGATTTAAAAGATTCAAGTTGAATTGTCTTTATTTTGAAAAGAATCAAGAAAGGGTTATGACTTATTGATAAATTTATATTTCACCAAGTCGCATGTGTGATTTGCGAGCGGGGTAACAGATGCATCTATGGTTCACGCCGTTCGACCCTTGGCAGTGCACAATTTACATTTATGTTGGATCGGGCCGAACGTCCTCGGTGGTATTCGTGTGTAATAATAAAGCTGGAAATTTCTTTCATAATTGGTACAAACTCATTGTTTGTGTGATCATATGTTTTAAAGGAAGGAAGTCATTTAAGTTCTTAAATATGGTGAATACTTGTTCAGTTATTTCTTGTTATGAGTTATTGTTGTATATCATACTTAATTAGAATCTCATATTATCATGTTATTGGCCCTAGTAAGTGTTGAAGTCGACCCTTCGTCACTACTTCTTCAAGGTAAGACTAGATACTTACCGAGTACATATTATTTATGTACTCACGCTACACTTCTGTACTTAATTGTACAGGATCTGAGGCATGTGCGTCTGGTTACTAGTCTGGTGCGCAGATTTAATCCCCATCTCGAGACTTCACGGTGAGCTGCCTTCCGAGCCGTTCTGCAACAACTGGAGTCTCTCTTATGTTTTATTTTTCTGTCTATTTCCTTTCAAACAGTAGGCTAGTATTCTCTTTTATATTATACTAGATTGCCCACATACTTGTGACGCCAGGTCTTGGCACACACTAGTAGAATTATGATTTTGGTATTATTTACATAATTACAGTTTGTACTTGTTGCTTCCGTTTAAATTTTGTCACATTGGTAAATTTCTAAATCTTTTCAACAAATGCAGGACTATTATCCACTTAAGTAACTTACCCAACAGAAAAATCACTAGTTCGATCAGTGTTGGCCTGCCTAGCAACAGTGTTGGGCGCCATCACAGCCTATAATGGAATTGAATCATGAAAGATATTGCAGCCATTATAATGGTTGGAAAATAATTATCGTTAAAGATAGTAACTTTTAGCGGTAATTCAGTTAAATATAATATCAATTAAAATGGACGCTAAAAGGGCAAACTAAGATGTTTTCAGAATGGATACTATAGCCATTTTAATTGCCACAAAATAATTTCCATTAAAGATGCAAGCTTTTAACGGCAATTATTTTGAACTTAGCGGCTATATAAATGGATGCTAAAGGAATATAATTAGACATTTTGGATTGAATTTAGCAGCCTGTAACGAACCGACCGGTCGTTCCGTGAGTTATAGACCATTTTCCCCCTTTCTGCTTTTTTATGTGTTGCTCCATTGTGTTGAGTTGTATCGAGTTGGTAGGTTTGGGTCCGGAGTAGTTTTGGAGTGAAATGAGACACTTAGTCTCTTAGTTAGAAAGCTAAGTTAGAAAAGTCAATCGAAAGTTGACTTATGAGTAAACGAAATCGGATTTGGATTTTTATGATTTAGTGAGCTTCGTTGGGAGATTTCAGACTTAGGAGTGTGTCCGGAATGTAATGTGGAGGTCCGTGGTAGAATTATACTTGAATTGGCGAAAATTGGAAATTTGGCAATTTTGGTCAGCAGTGGAAAATTAGGTATCAGGGTCGGAATGAAATTCCGGAAGTTGGAGTAGGTTCGTAGTATCATTTGTGACGTGTGTGCAAAATTTGAGGTCATTCGGACGTGTTTTGATAGGTTTCGGTGTCGTTAGAAAATTTTGAAAATTTAGAAGTTCTTAGGCTTGAATCCAAGGTTGATTTGGTGATTTGGTGATTTGGTGTTGTTTTGGGTGCTTCGAAGGTTTGACTAAGTTCGTGTAGTGATATATGACTTGTTGGAATTAGTGGTTGAGGTCCCGAGGGGCTCGGGATGATTTCGGATGGGTATCAGGGAGTTTGGAATTGGGAAAATGCAGCTAAAGGCTGATGTTACTGGTGTGTCCGCACCTGCGGATTGGGAACCATAGGTGCAAGCTTTGCAGGAGCGGGCTTGAGGCGCAGTTGCGCAGAGGAACCGCAGGTGCTGCTTGGTCCTCACATCTGCGATGACCGCAGATGCAGTAAGGCGACCTCAGAAGCGGAGGATGGTGAGTTAATAAAAATCCACAGAAGCGGAAATTTATCTGCATATGCGATTTGCGCAGGTGCGAATATGGGGTCGCAGGTGTGGAACTCTTGGCAGAAACTATATAAGCCACACTTCGCGAATTTTTTCTCTTTCTTCACCATTGTTGGCCGGTTTTTTACCTTTGGGCAGTGAAACTCAAGGGAGAAACAAGAAATATCAGTGAGGTAAGCTACTTGGGTTTATTTACGTGTGTTTATAATGATTTCCCACCGTTTAGTCATGAAATTGGAAGGGATTTAGGGTGAAGTTGAGGGAGTTAGACTTGAGTTTTTGGAGAGTTTGAGGTGAGGATTTGAGGGACCATAAGGAGTCGGAATTTGATGAATTTTATATGGTTAGACTTGGGAATGAACGAGGTTTCTAGCTCTGCAATTTTTTACGGGTTTCGACACGTGGGCCTGGGGGCCAAGTTTTAGCCTAATTTGGATTTTTGGTCTATTTTTGTAGTTTTTCTTGTGAAATTTGATTTTTTAGCCTATGTTGATAGTATTATTCTAATTATGGATAGATTCGGCGCTTTTAGAGAGCGAGTTGAGGGACGAGGGCATCCCAGAGTAGGATTGTATGTTGTTAGGGTAAGTAACAGTCTTAACTCTGGATTTGAGGGTATAAACCCGGAGAATTTGATATCATATGACTGTTTGGAGGTGATACCCATGCTAGGTGACGGGCGTGTGGGTGTACACCGCGAGGTATCGAGACTTGGTCCGTCCTGTGAGGCCTAATAGCCATTATCTGTGTTATGTATTTACATGTTGTTGAACTTGACTGACTTCATGTTAGAGATCATGCTTAGGCTTTATTCATGCTCACATTATTTGCACTCAGTCATAGAAGTTCTTGTACATGTTTACCTCGGTCTCTATTTTTCTATCGATATGTTGTAATACTTGATTTGGGCTGTGTTCCCTTATTTGTTGAGAATTGTGAGGCTAGATAGGCATAGGACTGAGTGAGGCCGAGGGACTATTGTGAGCTATTTGATTTTAGCACGTGAGTTTTCCGTGGAGCACGTGAGTTGTCCGTGCGGATCCAAATTGTACTATAGCACGTGAGTTGTCCGTGCAGATCCAAATATTTATATTATGGCACGTGAGTTGTCCGTGCAGCACGTAAGTTGTCCGTGCTTAGAGCTTGGTCTGTAGGATCCCCTCTGGAGTCTGTACACCCCCAGTGAGCACAAGTACCTATTGAAAGTGTGCATTGTTGTTGTTGCATTTACCTGTTAATTGCCTTGTAGCATTTGTTGATTTTTGGTAATTACCTTCTTACTACTGTTTATCCTTAATTGTGAAAAGAAATAATTGGATTGTTCTTCTTAGCTCGTCACTACTAATCAGTTCCTTAGTTATCTCTGTTACTACTGAGTCGGTTGTACTCATACTACACCCTGCACTTTATGTGCAGATCCAGGTGAGTTAGAGCGCGGCGATTGTTGAGTTCATGCCGGCTATCTTTGGAGATTGCAAGGTAGCTGTCAATGTCCGTAGGACCTTGTTACTCCTTTTATCATCTATTTCTTCTTTTGGTTTGCATTGACAATTAGACAATTTTTATATCTTAGTTCATAGATTTAGACGCTCATGACTTAGTGATACCCCGATGTTTGGGGCTCGTTTCCGTATTTTTATATTATTTATATTCAGAATTAGCTTGTTTATGAGAAAATTCAAATATTGGAAATGTTTTATTAAATTCTTATAATCACATTGGTAGTAATATTCTGGGAAGTAGGCTTGCCTTGTATCACGATAGGCTCCATCACGACTTGGGTTAGAATTGGGTCTTGACACAACCATTATAATTCTCGCAAACAATTGTCGTTAAAGATGCAAACTTTTAGCGGTAATTATTTTGAGTTTAGTGGCTATATAAATGGATGCTAAAGGAGTATAATTAACTGTTCTGGATTGGATTTAGCAACCATTATAATTGTCGCAAACAATTGTCGTTAATGAAAATAAGTTTTAGCGGCAATAAACCATACCTTTTATCAGATTTTGTTAGAAAAATTGTTAAAAAGGCTTTGCCGACCCCCACTTTAGCGGCTAAAAACCAATGGCCAGTAAAAGATATAGTGGCTATTGTTATTGCCACCAATGGGTCGTATGTTGCGATTCATGGACACCATGACTTAGTCTTGTTTATTTCCAGTAGACCCAACCACATCTCAGGCAGGAGGGGGAGCACAGACCCCTACTGCTCAGGATCCTGGGCACACAGCTGAAGTATATCAGACTCTGGGTACACTACCCATGGGCGAGGCCCAGCCAGTTTCCACAGCTGCACCTGAGCCTAGACCAGTTGCGGATGGACTAGGCTACACCCTCTTATCTCCGGGGGCGAGTGACATGAGGATCCCCAGGACTTCATTGACCGATGCAGGAACAGACTTCACAACATGAGGATATTGGAGTCCCATGGGGTGGATTTCACCACTTTCCAGCTTGAGGGCAGGGCCCATAGATGATCGTAGTCTTATCTTCTTGGAAGACCAGCGGGTTCTCCTCCCATGACTTGGGACCAGTTTACATAGCTTTTGTTAGATAGGTATATTCCACTCTCTCAGAGGGAAGAGTTGTGAGGTCAGATCGAGCAGCTCGAGCAGGGTCTGATGTTAGTGATCGATTATGATGCGAGATTCTCTGAGTTGTCTCGCCATGCACTTATGTTACTTCCTACCGACGCAGAGAGAGTGCAGAGATTTGTTATGGGGTTGAACCCCACTATTCGGGCTAGTATGGCCCGGGAGGTTGAGATGGGCACTGGTTATCAGCTAGTAGTGGAGATTTCTCGGAGGAATGAGGGCTACCACCAGAGGGGTAGAGATCAGATGCAGTAGGACAAGAGGACCCGTTTCCATGGAGAGTTTAGAGGTGACCCGACCAGGGGAAAAGGTTAGTTTGGGAAGGGCTAGCCTAGAAGGCCCACATATCCAACACCGCCACCTCCTCGAGGTGCTCCAGTGTGACCCTATTTCAGCGACATGCCAGAGATTTCATACCGCCCACCAGCCATTCAGGGTTCTTCTAGTGAGTATTCAGGATATCAAGGTCAGGCTTCGGGGTAGCGATCTATGGTACCGAGAGGCTTTTACGAGCGTAGAGATCCGGGTCACATGAAGATGACCTGTCCTAGAATTCGGGGCATGGCAGTACTGCAAGGTCAACAGCCCATGATTGCAGCACCAGCCGACCGACTGCCTAGAGGTGGGGGACATGCGGGTAAGGGTCGTCCTAGAGGTGGAGGCCAGGAATGGGAAGGTCAGCAAGCTAGTTCCTCTAGGTGGAGGCCAGCCAGCCGACGCTCCAGCTAGATTCTATGTTTTTCTGGCCAGACCAGATGTAGTGGCCTCAGATGCCGTGATTACAGGTATTATTTCTGTCTGCGGTAGGGATGATTCGGTATTATTTGATCCAGGGTCTACCTATTCATATGTATCATCTCTGTTTGCTCATTTCCTGGATATTCCTTGTAAGTCCTTGGGTACTCCTGTTTAGGTGTCCACTCCTGTGGGTGATTCTGTGGTTGTGGATCGGATCTATCGATCCTGTGTGGTCACATTCTGTGGTTACGAGACTAGAACGGACCTTCTGTTACTTGATATGACTGACTTTGAGGTCATCTTGGGCATGGACTGGTTATCCCCATATCACGCCATCCTTGATTTCCATGCCACGACGGTCACTTTAGCGATGCCGGAGTTGCCTAGATTAGAGTGGAAGGGTTTGTCTGTCAGTGCATCTAGTCGGGTTATATCTTTTATGAAGGCTCGACACATGGTCGAGAAGGGTTGCTTGGCTTATCTAGCCTATGTTGGGGATACTACCGCAAAGTCTTCGATGATTAATTCAGTGCCAATGGTTTGGGAGTTCGCCAATGTGTTTCCATCCGACCTTCCAGGCATGCCGCCAGATCGTGATATTGATTTCTATATTGACTTGGCTCCAAGCACTCAGCCTATATCTATCCTATCGTACCGTATGGCTCCGAAAGAATTGAAGGAGTTGAAGGAACAGCTTGAGGAGTTGCTGGCGAAGGGGTTTGTCAGGCTAAGTGTATCACCTTGGGGTGCACCAGTATTATTTGTAAAGAAGAAATATGGGACTACATGGATGTGCATTGATTACTGCCAGTTGAATAAAGTCACCATCAAGAACAAGTACTCGTTTTCGCGTATTGATGATTTGTTTGACCAGTTTCAGGGTGCTAGGGTGTTCTCTAAGATCGACTTGAGAACGGGGTACTATCAGTTGAAGATTCGGGACTCTGATGTTTTGAAGACTGCCTTTCGTACTAGATATGGCCATAATGATTTTCTAGTGATATCTTTCGGCGTGACTAATTCCTAGCGGCATTTATGGATTTGATGAACAGGGTCTTCAGGCCTTATATTGATTCGTTCGTCATTGTCTTCATTGATTACATCTTGATCTACTCACTCAGCCTGGGGGAGCACGAGCAGCATTTTAGAATAGTACTCCAGACGTTGCGGGAACAGAAGTTGTATGCTAAGTTCTCCAAGTGTGAGTTTTGGTTAGATTTTGTGGCATTCTTGGGGCATGTTGTATCAGGCAAGGGTATTAAGGTGGATCCCAAGAAGATTGAGGCGGTTAAGAGTTGTCCTCGTCCTACTTCGGCGACCGAGATCAGAAGTTTCCTAGGGTTAGCATGTTATTATTGCCGATTTGTGGAGGGCTTCTCATCCATTGTAGCACATTTGACTAGATTAACCCAGAAACCAATGATTTTGAGGCAAGCTTTCAGAATCTCAAGGCAGCCTTGATTACAACACCAGTTCTAGTGTTGTCTTCCGGTTCGGGTATATATACTATTTATTGCAATGCTTCACGTGTTGGCTTGGGTTGTGTATTGATGTAGGAGGGGCGAGTTATTGCATATGCTTCACGTCAGTTGAAGCCCCATGAGAAGAATTATCCTGTGCACGATTTGGAGTTGGTCGCGATTATGCATGCTCTTAAGATCTGGAGACATTATCTATATGGGGTGCCTTCTGAGGTTTACCTTGATCACCACAGTTTGCAGCACTTGTTCAAGCAAAAGGATCTTAATTTGAGGCAGCGCAAATGGCTTTAGTTATTGAAGGACTATGACATCACTATTCTTTATCATTCGGGCAAGGCGAATGTAGTCGTGGATGCCTTGAGCAGGAAGGCAGGGAGCATGGTTAGCTTGTCATTCATTTCAGTGGAGGAGAGGCCAGTAGCTTTGGACATCCAGTCCTTGGCTAATAGACTTTTGAGGTTGGATATTTCAGAGCCCATCCGAGTTCTTGCGTGTGTTGTTGCATAGTCTTCATTATTAGGGCAGATCAAGGCTCGACAGTTTGATGATCCGCACTTGGCAGTTCTCATAGAGACGGTACTACAGGGTGGTGCCAAGGAGGTTTCTATTGGCAAGGATGGTATCTTGCGACTCTAGGGTCGTCTATGTAATCCTAATGTCGATGGCCTGAGGGAGAGGATTATATAGGAGGCGTAAAGTTCTCGTTACTCCATTCATCCAGGTGTTACAAAGATGTATCGTGACTTGAGGAAGCATTATTGGTGGAGGCGGATGAAGAAAGACATAGTTGAGTATGTAGTTAGATGCCTAAATTGCCAGCAGGTTAAGTATGAGCACCAGAGGCCAGGAGGCCTACTACAGTAGACGACTATACGCGAGTGGAAGTGGTAGCGCATCACTATGGACTTCGTAGTTGGGTTGCCGTGGACTTTGCGGAAGTTCGATGCAGGCTGGGTCATTGTTGACAGGTTGACCAAGTCAGCACACTTCATTCCAGTTATGACTACTTATACTTCAGAGATGTTGGCCCAGATTTATATTCGAGAGATAGTCCGGTTGCACAGTGTGCCTGTCTCCATCATATCAGATAGCACCCCTCAATTCACTTTGCATTTCTGGAGAGTCGTTCAGAGTGAGTTTGGGACCCGTGTAGAGCTCAGCACAACATTTCATCCTCAGACTAATGGGCAGTCAGAGCGGACAGTTCAAATCTTGGAGGACATGCTCATAGCATGTGTGATTGACTTTGGGGGACATTGGGATCAGTTCTTGCCTTTGGTTGAGTTTGCTTACAACAACAGTTATCAATCCAGCATAGAGATAGCTCCATTTGAGGCTTTATATGGTCGGCGATTTCATTCTCCCATCGGGTGGTTTGAGCCCGGCGAGGCTAAGTTATGTGGTACAGTTTTGGTTAAGGATGCCTTGGAAAAGGTAAAGTTCATTCAAGAGCGACTCCGCACAGAACAGTCCACGTGTGACTTATCATTCATGGTGGGTGAGAAGGTTCTCTTGAAAGTCTCTCCAATGAAGGGTATCATGAGGTTTGGGAAGAAGGGCAAGTTGAGCCCCAAGTTTATAGGCACATTTGAGGTGTTGAGGTGAGTTGGGGAGGTTTCTTATGAGCTTGTTTGCCTCCCAGTCTATCGGAGTTCATCCAGTTTTTCACGTGTCTATGCTCCGGAGCTATCACGCCCACTTGTCACATGTGTTAGACTTCAGCACTATTCAGCTAGATGAGAGATTGGGTTATGAGGAGGAGCCAGTTGCCATTGTTGCTAGACAGGATCGCCAGTTGAGTTCCAAGAGGATTTCCGTAGTAAAGGTTCGGTGGAGGGACCAACTAGTCGAGGAGGCGACCTGGGAGTCTGAGGAGGACATGCAGAGCAGATATCCACACTTATTCAGCACTTCAGGTACGATTCTAAACTCGTTCGTGGATGAAAGTTTGTTTAAGAGGTGGAGAATGTAACGACCTGACTAGTCATTTTGCTTTCTAGAACCCCGTTCCCCTAAATAAGACTTCCCGTACATGCTTTTACTGTTTTATGATTTGCGGGGATGGTTAGTTCGGGATTTGGAAGGGTTCAGGTTGAAATCAGAACACTTGGTTCCTTAAGGTTCGCTTAAAAGGCTAAGTTTGACTTCGGTCAACTTTTTGAGTAAACGACCTCAGAATCGGGATTTTGCGGTTCCAATAGGTTCATATGATGTTCGGACTTGGGCGTATGTTCGGATCGGGATTTGGATGACCCAGGAGCATTTCGGTACCTAATAGTGAAAGTTGGTTCTTAAAGCTTTTAAAAGTTCTTTAAATTTGGTTTGGAACGGGTTTTGGTGATGAGGTCCAAACGGAATTCCGAGATCGAAAATAGTTCTGTAATGTCATTTAAGACTTGCACGCAAAATTTGGTGTCATTCCAAGTTGATTTGATAGGAATCAGATGAGTGGAAGTCTTCTTAGAAGTTTTCAAATTTCATGAGTCAATTCGTGCGTTTTGGAGTCCGATTCATAGTTTTGAAGTTATTTTTGTGTTTTGATCGCTCGAGCGAGTTTGTATGAGCTCACTAGACTTGTGTGGGTAGTTGGTGTGGAGCCCCGCGGGCTCGGGTGAGTTTCGGACGTGTGTAGGAATGAAAAATACACTAGATTTCTCGTGTTTCTTGGCACCAGCTGCAGGTCTCGCAAATGCGAGAAATAGTTCGCAAATGCGAACCTCGCATTTGCGGGAAGGGCTTCGCAATTGCGAAAGAGAACTAGGAAGTGTTCGCATTTGCGATCCCAGCAGAGTTCGCATTTTCGACTCTTTGGTCGCATTTGCGACCCCAGCAGCTGAAGGCCAAACTTCGTATTTGCGAGGTTTTTGTCGCATTTGTGAACCTGGTGTCGCAAATGCGACATCAGAGGCCTGTGCCCAGCTCATTTATTGCGGGACTTAGGCCATTTATTTAGTTTCACTTCATCTCTTGGGCGATTTTTGGAGCTTTTGGAAGGGGGCTTTCACCTAGCACTTTGAGGTACGTAATTTCTATACAACATGAGTTAAATAAATAGATTATGGGTAGATTAACATGTAAATATTAGTGAAAATCAATGGTTAGATGAAATCCTAGGTTTTTCATAAAAATGAGATTTGACCACGAAATTGGTTATGGATCTTAGTAAAAATCATATACTCTTGCTCCTAAGGTTATGGGTAACAACTTTCTTCAAAAAATTTTGGAATCCGGACATGTGGGCCCGGGGGTGAATTTTAGGAATCTTGCCATTTGGGTTGGGTAATCACTTTAATAGTGAAAATATGAAGTTTTGGCATAGATTGATCGATTTATGTAATTTTTGGCTAGTTCCGAGTCGTTTGGCATCAAATTTGGAGGTTTGAGCGCATTCTTGAATTGGGAAGTAGGCTTTGAGACGAGGTAAGTCTCTTTTCTAACCTTGTAAGAGGGAACTTACTCCATAGTTGAACTTAATTAATATGTGTTGTTATTTGTGGGGGGAGGGGGGGCTACGTACACATGAAGTGACGAGAGTCCGTACGTAACTACTTAGTTAATTCGAGCCAAGTTGTATGCAAGTTCTCTAATTAACTTGAGGGGGATCGAATATGATCCGATTCGAGCAAAGTCGAATGTAGACTTAAAAATTAATTCGAACGAGGTCGAATATAAATTGATTCGAGCGAGGTTGAATGTAAGTCAACTTGAGTGAGGTCGAATGTAGACTTACAAATTAATTCAAACGAGGTTGAATGTAAGTCGATTCAACTGAGGTCGAATGTAGACTTAAAAATTAATTCGAACGAGGTCGAATGTAAGTCGATTGAAGCAAGGTCGAACTAGACTTAAAAATTAGTTCGAATGAGGTCGAATGTAAGTCGATTCGAGCAAGGTCGAATATAGACTTAAACAATAATTTGAACGAGATCGAATGTAAGTCGATTCGAGCGAGGTCGAATGTAGACTTAGAAATTAATTCAAACGAGGTCGAATGTAAGTCGATACGAGTGAGGTCGAATGTAGACTTAGGAATTAATTCGAACGAGGTCGAATGTAAGTCGATCCGAGCGAGGTCGAATGTAGACTTAGAAATTAATTCAAACGAGGATAGATGTAAGTCGATTCGAGCGAGGTCGAATGTAGACTTAAGAATTAATTCGAACGAGGTCAAATGTAAGTCGATTCGAGCGAGGCCGAATGTAGACTTAGAAATTAAATAGAACGAGGTAGAATGTATGTTTCCTGCATTGGCATATATAAACTTGGTGGAGACATGTGAATATCATATGTTTGCATATTTTTCTTTGTTTATACATTCATTGGAGAAGTTTACATGTTTTTTCTCTGTTCGTACATACATTCGAGAAGTCCCAGTCTATCCAGTCCCTTCATTGGTCGACCTGGAGAAATTGTTGAGAGGTCGGGCGATGAACTGATACTTAACTTCGAGATGCCCTCTTCGTCGCCTCGTTAAAAACCTCCCTGAGAAAACCCAATTAGGAAAAAACTCGGGTGAGGGAAAAAGAGTACGGCTTGGAGGATGTCTTATCTTTAGAAGTTGAAGTATTTTAGGTGAGTGACGTTCCAATTGTTTGGTAGCAATTTCCCCTCCATTGTTTCTAGTTGGAACGACCATTTGCTTACTGCCGCCGTAATTTTATACAGGTCGTCCCAATTGGTTCCTAGTTTTCCTTCCCGTGGATCTTTGCTCACCTGTGTTTTGGCTTTGAGTACATAGTCCTCGACTTTGAGCGACCTGACTTTAGCTTTTTTGTTGTATGATCGCTCCGCTTGTTGTTTTTGGTCTACCATTCTTATGTAAGCCATGTCTCTTTGTTTTTCGTCCTCGTCGAGGTCTTGCCTTCTGCTTTCATCGTTGCTTGGGCCTCTCTCATTTGAATATCTTAGACTTGGTTCTTCGACCGCAACCGGCATCACTGGATCAGTCCCATAGACTAGTGAGTATGGAGTTTATCTTGTGCTCGTCTTTGGCGTGGTGCGATATGCCCACATCACTTCTGGGAGAACCTCTGGCCACAGTCCCTTGATGTTTTCTAGTTTCTTTTTCATGATATTAAGTATCGTTTTGTTAGAGGACTCAGCTTGGCCGTTGTCGGCGGGGTGATATGTCATGGACAATATTCTTTTGATGTGCCATTTCTCGAAGAACTTGACGATCTTCTTCCCTGTGAACTGAGGTTCGTTGTCACAACTGATTTCTTTGAGGATGCCAAAGCGGCATACAATGTTCCTCCAGATAAAGGCTATCACTTCTTGTTCGTGTATTTGGGCGAATGCACATGCTTCCACCAATTTAGAAAAATAGTCGGTTAAAACCCAAAGAAATCGTACATTACCTTATCCTGCAGGAAGCGGGCCAACGATATCCATTCCCCATTTGATGAAGGGCCAAGGCGACATGAATGAGTGAAAATGCTCGCCCGCTTGGTGTATCATGGGGGCGTACTTTTGGCATGGATCACATTTTTTCACAAAGTCAGCTGGCTCATTTTTCATTGTGGGCCAGTAGTAGCCTGCTCGTATGAGACATCTGACTAGGGCTCGATTGCCGGTGTGAGCCCCGCAATGACCCTCATGGACCTCTTCTAGGAGATGCCTCGTCTGGTTTGGTCCCTGACATTTTGGTAGAGGGACGCCATACGTCCTTTTATATAGGTCGTTGTAGATGATGATATACCTGGCTGCTTGCATTCGAAGTTTTGTTGCTTCTTTTTTGTCATCTGGGAGCACGTCGTCCTGCAGGTAGGCGATGATACGGTTGCGCCAGTCCCAAGTTAGGCTAGTAGTGCGTACCTCAATTTGATCGATGGTCGAGTGGAGGAGTGTGACCATGTTCTCTTTTCCATTTATGCTTTTGGTAGCTGCCGCCAACTTGGAGAGGTCGTATGCCTCGATGTTTTACGCTCAAGGTATCTAGTCGAACTCGGGCAGCAACTTGCAGATCTCGGCGTGGTATTTTTGTAGCCTTTTTTCCTTGATTTGGAAAGTCTCTGTGACTTGATTGACGACGAGTTGTGAGTCACATCGAAGGACTACCTGTCATGCTCCGTATTTGAGGGCCAGTTTTAATCCTGCAATCACGACCTCATACTCGGCCTCATTGTTAGTCATATCTAGACACCATATGGACTGGCGAATTACCTTGCCTGTCGGGACCTCGGGTACGAGCCCCAGTCCATATCTTGACACGTTGGAGGCTCCATCAGTTTATAGAGTCCATAGGTTGTGTGTCTTGGAGGAAGTACTAGTGGCTTGCCTTTCGACCTTAGGCATTATTTTAGCGCTGAAGTCGGCGACGAAATCGGTAAGTACTTGCGACTTTATCGCCATTCGCGGGTGATAGGTTATATCATGCTCGCTTAATTCGATGGCCCATTTAGATAGCCCACCCGACAGCTCGGGTTTGTGTAGGATACTCCTCAGGGGAAAGTTGTGACCACTGAGATAGGGTGGCATTGGAAATAAGGTCTAAGCTTCTGTGAAGCTATGACCAAAGCCAGGGCTAGCTTTTCGAGGTGAGGGTACCTCGTTTCGACGTCGACCAATGTTTTACTAATATAATAGATTGGAGATTGCGTACCTTTATTTTCATGGACCAGAACTGTGTTCACTGCAACGTCGTACACGGCTAGGTAGATTAGAAGGCGCTCTCCGGGTTCCGTCTTAGCAAGAAACGGGGTCGAAGACAAGTGTGCCTTTAATTCTCTAAGGGCGTTGACGCACTCAGAATTCCATTGGAGTCTGTTGTCCTTTTTGAGTATGCTGAATAATTTGTGGCATCTACAGACGATTGTGAGATGAACCTCGAAAGGAAGGCTATATGGCCGGTCAGCTTCTGCACATGCTTCTTGCTGGTCAAGTTTTCTGGTATTCTTTCTATAGCCTTGATTTGGTTAGGGTTAACCTCGATGCCTCTCTGCGACAGTAAAAAGCTGAGGAATTTTCCTTAGGTTATGCCAAAGGCACATTTCTCAGGATTCAGCTTCATGTCGTACCGCCTAAGTATGTCGAAAGCTTCCTCAAATGGTCGATGTGGTCTTCCTTTCTTTTCGACTTGACCAACATGTCGTCTATATATACTTCTATCATTTTCCCGAGATGTTTTCTAAACATTTTGGTTACTAGCCTCTGATAGGTTGCTCCTGCATTTTTCAATCCGAACGACATAACTCTGTAGCAGTATGTCCCTTGGTGGGTGATGAAAATAGTTTTTTCCTGGTCCTCCTCCTACATGAGGATTTGGTTGTAGCCCGAGTAGGCGTCCAAGAAACTTAACAGCTCATGCCCTGCTGTTGCGTCGATGAGTTAGTTAATGTGAGGCAGTGGGAATGAATCTTTCGGGCAGGCCTTGTTCATATATGTGAAGTCTATGCACATGCGCCATTTCCTATTTTTCTTTTTCACCATAACCACGTTTGTGACGCATTGGGGGTACTTCGACTCCCTGATGGAGTCGTTTGCGAGCAGTTTTTCCACCTCTTCGCGAACGGCATCATTTATTGCGGCATTGAATTTTCTCTTAATCTACCGTACAGGTGGGTAGAGTGGGTCGACGTTCAGCTTGTGTGTTACTATTTCCTTTGGGATGCCTGGCATATCTGCATGGGAGAAGGCAAATAAGTCTGCGTTGTTGGTAAAAAATTGATAGAATTTATCTGGTTCTTGAAGTTTGTGGCCGATATAAACTTTTTTTATTGTGGTCGCTTTTATCTAGCTGGACGGCGTCGAGGTCTTCTACAGTTGATCACGTGGCTTCCATGACTTCGGGGGGTTTGATGACGTCTTTCAGTTCATCGTCGTTTGACCTCAACCTCGCTAATTGTTATGCTTATGTGCCTTTGCTTTTCAAATGCTGGGTGTACGTGCAATCTTGGGCGTGCAATAGCATTCTTGAGTCGTGCGCTAATCGCCACGAATACTGAACACTCCTCACGGGGTGGGAAATTTGACGACCTGATATAGGCTGGATGGGGTGGCTTTCATGGCATGTATCCAAGGTCGTCCTATAATGGCGTTGTACGTCGTGTCTTGGTCCATAATGTGGAACATTGTTTCCAGGGTGATACCACCGGCTAGAACGGTAGTGTGATTTCTCTTGAGGTCCGCTCAACTGCATTGTTAAAACCCGTTAATGTGATGCAGCGTGGCACTATTTGATCCTCGAGCCTCATTTGGGTGAGGACTCGAGGGTGGATAATGCATGCGCCCTCCCGTCGTCCATCATAATCCGTTTTATATCAGTATATGAAATGCGTAAAATAATAACAAGAGCATCATAGTGAGGAAAAGTCAAACTGTGGGTACCTGACCCATCGAAGACGATACTTTCGTCGAGGTCGTCATACCGTTCTTGGGTGATCGACCTCTTCAACTTGTGGGTGGTTTTGAATTTCACGTTGTTGATTGTCGTGTCGTTGCCTCCGTTGATGATCATCTGGATGGTGCGGGCTGGGGAGGATGGTTTCAGGGGGCCTTGATGATGTTCTCGCCCACGAGCGAAGTTCGCTCTTCCTCGGTCGCTCATTAGCTCTCTCAAATGCCCTTGGTGGAGCATGTTCACTACCTCCTGTCTTAAGGCGATGCAGTCCTCAGTCTTGTGACCTCGTTCCTAATGGAATTCACAGAGGGCGTTCAACTTTCTGGTGTTTGGGTCAGACTTCATCTTTTGTGGCCATTTCACCTTTGGGCCGAGCTTCTCTAGGGCGTAGACAATCTCTGAGGGGGAAACACAAAAATTGTGAGCAGATAATAGTGGAGGCATACCTCTTTCGTTTTGGTGAGTCCCTGTTTGTGGCTTGGATGGGCCGTCGCCATGGCGGGGGGGAGGGGGTGGTATGATGGCAGTTCTGACCTACGGCTGGTGTCTCTCGCGATTGAGACGCATACCCACATGATCCCTTCTGTTATTGTTTCTGCGGTCTTTTCTTGACTCCATTTGGACTGACATCAACTGCCGGGTTGGTTCGTTAAGGTCGTCCTCATTTGCTCTCGCCTCGGCATAATAGGCGTTGTGTATTTCTTCCCAAGTGGTGGGGGCTACTTCATGAGCCTACTCAAAATTTTTCTGCTCGCCCTCGAACCGTTCATGTTCAGTCTATTTTGAAAAGCTGCTACTGCCATTCCCCCGATACGTTTGGAAGAGTCATTCTTATTCTGTTGAACCTGGCGAGGAAGTCCCTGAGCCCTTTGTCGGGTGACTATTTAATGGCAAATATATCATTCACCCTGGCTTCTGCTTTCTTGGCTCCGGCATGGGCAGTGACGAACTTGTAGTCCATCTCCTCAAATGTTTATATGGACTGTGCTGGAAGTTGTGAGTACCATGTTAGTGCTCCCCCGGTTAGGGTTTCACCAAATTTTTTCAGCAGTATAGATGACACTTGTTCTTTAGCGAGGTTGTTGTCTTTCACTGTGGTGACGTAGTGGATGATGTGGTCTTCAGGGTCCGTTGTGTCGTCATATATTTTCATGTATGGAGGCATCTTGAATGTTTTGGGTATAGCATGTGGTGTGGCCTCGTCGCTATACTGTTGTTCCACAAACCGACCGTCATCTCGTTTTGGTAGAAGCTTTGAGGCGCCCGATATCTTATCCACCCTTTCTTGGTGCTTCCTCATTTGGTCGCGGAGCGTTTTGTTCCGTTCTCCATTGCTTCCTTTTTTCTTAGAATAGCGGCGAGGGCGTCATTACCTGCATCATTAACAGAGTGAGTAATACCTATTGAAGGAGGGGGGACATGCTGCTCATTGGTTGTTGTTGTGATGCCTGACTCGTGCGTCCTCCCTGCTCGTTCTTTGGGCGGGTTTGTTGAGTATACTGGTCAGCGTATTCGCTAGCCATGCTTTTAGTAGTTGTCTCACTGCTAGTGGTGCTTCTTCCGTCGCGGACGTAGAGGCTCCTTTTCCGTGGGAGGCGGTAACGTTGCCGTGAGGGATGGGTGAACCACTTCGCCTAGGGGAAACACTTGATGTTATGTTCTCCTCGTCTTCTCCATTAACCTCATTTTTGGTGTTAGGAGGTTGGCAGTGAGATCTACTACTGCCTTCGACCTTTCTTCTCCATTTCCTGCATGTTAGATTGTGCAAGTAGGAAAAAAAATTTCTATACTTTGATGTTGGAATTTTTTTTTAGATCTAGAAAAAGTATGACTTTGACTAGAAAATCCCCATCGACTGCGCCAAATTGTTTGACCAAAAAGTATGAGACTTTTTGCTAAACTAATTATAAGATAAATAAGGTGAGGGGTAAATTCTAGTCACATATAACAAATCTTAGATCTAACACGTGCTCAAACAATAAAGTCTAATAATGCCTAGAACCAATTATGAGGTTATTAAATGGAGTTGTTAAGAATGAATGAAGGGACAATAATGAGCAATAAATATGTAAAATGGCAGCAAATATAAATAAGAAGAACGGTTCACCCAAATATTGAATGAGCTGGATGATTCTCCCCTCTGACAACAACGTGTGACAAATGAATATGGAAATGAACAAAGCTTTCTCGGATCTGGTGAGTGTAAAGGCGGAATAACAACAAATGCAATCACTGTGGAAAGGTAAAGTTTTATATTATATTACGAGAGTCAACTTTTCACAAGAGTTCTTATCAGGATAAATCATACATGCCCTTTGCCCACTTTACTTTACTATTTATATGAAATATTCTCAAAAACCCTAAAAAGTACAACAGAAGGAATATTGAACAGAATATTTCTTTTGGTAATTCCAAAGCTATACTAACCATTATTCTCATTCTTCATTACTCGACTTCGGCCTTATTGGCTTTCTCGGCGGTTCTTATTGTTAGATCATGATCGATCTCGACCCAATTGCCCACGTTGAACCACAATTCTCACACTTAATAACCTTTTCACGCCGGAACTCTTCCATCGAATTTTGACCCATACAATTCCCTCATTATTTATTATAGCAATGCCAATCTTTTCTAATTACGCTTATAGCTTAAACGTAATCTTCGAGATGACTCTTATGCCAATCTTTTCTTTATTTGGGAATATTTTCCGAACAAAAAGATCTTCCTGACTAAGTAAGCAACAAGTCATTGACACGTGTCATCGTCAGACTCCTCGCTTACCACGAAACCTACACGCAATCGTTCTCTTCGTTCCTTGAAGAATTAAGTTGTACCACATATTTCGTCGTCGAATTCGAAGAGATAGATAATCACGAAAATCATGGGTGGCGGAGGAGCGTTCAGAGCAGCGGCGAAAGTAGCCGGAGTCACTGTCACGAATAGCGGCTTCCGCTCTGCAACGGCGGAGCATCCAGTTTATACAGCCGCGCGCAACGTCGTCCGTTCGGTGTCGGTGTCCGCGATAACATCATCCTCGGAAGATGTCAAGTCCGGCGTGGTTCATGGTGGCTCAGTCGATATGTCTTCGGTGCAAAAGATGTCGTCGGAATTTGATGACTGGGAGATGGCCGGCGGCGAGGAGGACATGATCGTTAAGTCTGGTGAGCCGCTGCCAAGAGTCGTATTCGGTGGAGCGCCTTCTCTTCAGGAAGCTACAGAGGCTACTTCTGATCTCAAAGATGCACTTGAAAAGTACACTTTAACTAATCTAACTTCTCCTGCACGAGAATTTTTACTCTTACTATACTAAAATTTACTGTGCTATTGGTTTTTTTAACACAAAGGCGATGCTTTATGATAAATGGAAAGTGCAAAGATCATGCTTTTTCAACCTTTTGATCAATCTGTTTTTACTCGGTAGAATAAAATGGGACATGTTGTTGTCTATGTTGCTTCACTTTAATTTAACTTGGAATTATCCAATACGAAGTAAATTTTGAAAAGGAAACACCTTTTGGTCTGTAGAGCTAACCGCAAATAAGCTCTACAGGGTAGTGTTTGCTGTTCATATTGACACACGATAGTAAAAGGAGGGAAGTTAAGTAAGGCATTTATGCTGTTAAGGCCCTTTGGATTAACCCAAAAAAAGAGGGGGTTAAAAATGTATCCAGACCGAAATCAAATATTCTACCATGGTTATGTCATAAATTAAGGTGTGAATGTGTATTAATTAACTAGTATGATTTAGTGATAGGAGTGTAGGTTAAAACATGTATCATGTATTCATTTGAGTGGTGTATACTTCCAGAGGAGGATGCAATGCATTGGTACAAGCTTCAGCTGAACCTAGTACCTTTGTGCATAAAAAATTCTCCAAAGTACCAATAAATATTGTATATGAATCCATAATTTTAAGAATTACAATGGGTTCAATCTTAAAACTTTAAACGTCGAACCTATAGAGCCAAAATTCTAAATCCGCCTCTATAAACATTAGGGGCGGAAAGCTTTTACCAAAAAAAGAAAGGGCCTTGTTACGTGTCATGAGCTGCACATTCTCATAAATACAGAAGTTGGGTGACATTTTACGAGAGCCCAAATGCTCTCGTTTATGTGACAGTGTTAGTGAAGTGACGTACCTTAATATTGGACCTGTGAAGGATGAAGGGAAAGGAGAAGGAAAAGGAATTTCATGCTGAATTCTTGCTTGGATGGAATACAAAAATGATAATGAGCTTGTCAATTAGGCTCTGGCGCTGGTGATAATTTTGGTACCATTAGTCCTTTCATACTTTATTAACCATGAACCTTTGACAACATCCGAAGATTTATGGCCTGGGATTTGGTGGAGATATTGTACTTGGCTGTGATATTGACTTCTCAATGTCGCTCAGCCATTATATTTGCCTAAAAGATATTTTTCTGATCTGATAGTTATTGCGATCAACTACTTGCATAGTGGTAATTCAAAATGCTTCTTAAACTTACAGGGTATACTTGTCCCAACCTGCTAGTGATTATGGAGGTTCTTGTATTTCCGGCTCAAGCTTATTGCCCTTCTCAAAAGCCTGTGTTGTCAGCGAGACTGTAGTCACTCCGTCCGCGCCGAAACATGCTATACAGGCATTTAGGTTTCTAAGTGAAACTCCTGCAGCTCAGGTTTTCTGCTTTGTCATTTATGTTTACAATTTTTTTGAGTTCTCTATCCTATGTACTCCTCCGTGTTCATGACATAGGCACTTGATGTAGCAATTTCTTTTTTAATTCTTTAGTATAAGCTGTTACTAGGATGAGGAATGATTATGCCTATGTTCAATTTGACCAAATATGAAGATCTGGTCAAGAGAAACTGGATCAAATATCAATTAAAATACAAAATTATACTGTATAAACAGTCCCTAATTGTACCCGTGAAATCTCCTTGAACAGAGGATGTTTTCTTGGAGGTGCGAATGACTAGAGAATTTTTAGCTTTTCATCCTTGCCAGTGTTTAGTAGGACGGAGCTTATTTGATACTGCTCTCTAGATGTTGACATCTGTAGAAGAGCTCTATCTGAGTCGAGTGGAATACTGATCTGTGAGATACTATCTTAAATTTCTGAAGAAGCAGCAGGTTAACGTAACTGTAATTTGACTCTTAGAATGGCGATGATATGCAAGATAAAGTCCCCTGCCCCTGCAGTTCACCTGCTGGAGATTTCTTTAGCTTGTTTATTTTACTTTCTGAAAATTCATTTAGTGTAATTTGCCATGATATTCAATTCTGTGGGTTTGAAGCCGTGTATTAGGTTTCTTAATTCAAATTTTAGCACAAGGCGTGAGCACTAAGCTGCCTAGATGGGTTAGGTGCTATAGAAATATAAGTAGAATCTGCTAGAGTCCTTTTTTTATGCATTTTTGTAGTGTTACTCATATTGGGGCATATGAGCATATAACAACTTTGTGAAGCTCTTAGGAGTGTCCGGAGGTCACGAGTATTCCATGTTTGCTAATGTTAATTTCATTTTTCTCCCTCCCCAGAGTGTTGTTGCTTCAATTGCTTGTGACCCAAATGTGTGGACTGCAGTACTGCAAAATCCTGCCCTTCAAGAATTCCTCGAGTCACAGAAAACCAGTGAGAAATGTATGTCCTTGATTTTCTTCAAAACGCTCATCATGGTCCAAGCTTCTTACTATATTCCCATTATTGCAGGTGCATCCTTTCCTGACTCGGATCAAAAGATGGATGAGTCCGTTGCTGATACTGATTCCTTTTCTCAGTCATCCCCAAGGAGTGCGTTTTCCAAATCTGAGGCGGAAGAGTCTGAATCCAAGAATTCATTTACAGGTTTTCTGCACAATGTTACACATACAGTGACACATACAGTGATCAATATGATGAGCAGGTTGTCAGATTACTTTAACAATCTCTTTGGAGGCAACAAGGTTTTTATTGAAGCTGATGGAAGTGCTAAATTAGGCGCTGTGGAAAAGACGTTGGGAGCATCTTTCATCGGCTTGGCAATCATGGCTATTATGGTTGTCGTCCTGAAACGCCGTTAATTATCAATGTCCCCGAAGTTATTGCAATTTGCCGAAGTTACATCACTGAGTGTTGCAGTTTCTTTTGGTAGAAGTACTGATGGTTTTGGTTGAATTGGACTATGAATGACTTACCGACTAGGCTTGTAAATTAAATAAAGCCGTTTTTGAAAGTGTTATGTCTATTTTTTCACTCAGTCATCTAGAGCGATAAGATTATTTTGGCATTAAGCAGTCACTGGCTGCATCTGCATGCGACGTTAACGTGGATTCGGGGTGACACCATGTATTTTGCAGGGATTCTAAAGTTCAAAGTGCATCTTCTCTACATCGTATCCAGTTGTTTCTTTTGTTCAACCTGTCCGTTTTCTTCCACCCACAGCGAAAATGGAATATGCTTTGCCGTCACTGTTTATGGAGTTAAATACAGAAGTAACTTTTGCCGCTATATTGTCGTTATTTTTCTTTCATTTTTATGGCTTTTTGCTGAGTGAGTGGTTCTTTGCCTCATGGGTGGTGATTGGCTCTTTCTCCTGAGTAGCATTCACAACGGGAACTTTTGAGTGATGCTGCACTCAGAAGTCTATTGCTTATGTCTCCTTTAGTTTTGTAACGGAGATAGCTAGAGGTTATCTTTCATTCCAAATATCAGCGAGAAGGCCTTTCTCATCCAAACAAGACTGAACTATGGGTTGGAGTGTAAATGCAGCTTATGCTAGGTGGTTTACAGCAACATTTGGCCTCCGGACGGGACTGCAAGCTGCAAAAGTTCAAAAAGCACGAATTTACCCTACTAACATAGACAAGATGAACGGACGATGCAGAGTCCTCTGTTCCGTTGATCGTGTTCAAAAGATAGGTATATTCACCAGAAATTGGCTTCGATGAAAGCCACAATCAGTCTAGTTTTGGGGTTCTCGCATGTGTAACTCCCTCCGTCGTGGATTGAACAATGATGCGTCAGTGTGGCGGATCGCCATTTTCTGAGTCCATCTACATCTATGTTCTGACCCAATCGGTAGAGACGGGGCGGTTCCCTGAGTCTATTTTACTTGGAGTCTGCCCTACACAGTAGTGGTCCTGTCTTCTAAACTCGTCAAGCAAGATTTGCGCATTGTTGGCTCTCAAACGCACGCACAAATATGTGGAGTCACGCAAGTAATAAAAAATCAGTTGGCAATCTGTGGCTTTGGGATGTAAAGGGTTTACTGCATTTTATAGGAAAGGTACTGATCCAAACGTTAGTTTAAGTTAGTTTTCTAAGAGAACAATTTGCTGTTTTTTGTAACATTGTAAGCAGGCCACCCTTATGGGTAAGGGTGGTATGACATCCGCTCGGTTGGTAAAATTATCATATATTTATGTAAATAAAATTTTTAACTAGGTTAAAATATGATTATGCCACCCCATTCGCAAACTAGACAAATGTGTCATGCCTGGTAGACCTTTTTGAAAGTTTTTCTCGCGAGTAAAATTTAAGTTCGAATTTATCTTGAACCTTGTCTGACTTTCCTTTTTCCTTGTGCTTTTTATTTCTTTTGTCCCAGTCATTTGTCTTTTTGACTACCTCTCAATTTTCTATTTGTCGTTTATTATTTTTATATTTTTTCCTCTATTCTATTACTTTATCTGCGATATTTAGCAAGAACACTCAAAAAAGTGCCTCCAAAATTTAAAAATTTTATAATGTAGGCATTTCTCTTAATTTCAAATCTTTTAGTTTTCTTCTTTCAAAATAAAAAAACTTGGGTCTTCATATTTAGATAAAAATAATATTTAAGTAACAAAAATCCGAAAAACCTGAAAAACCCGACAAAATCGAATCAATCCAAACTGATATAATGGGTTTGATTTGATTTTGATAAAAACTGAACCAACCCGGTCCATGTACACTCCTAACTAAAACAATGGACCGGACAAACATTCCGAACAAACTATATATTAGTAATTATTATAAGGTGTACATTAAAGCAAATTTTGGCACTTGTCACCTTTAAATCCTAGATCCGCCTCTGATTATAAGTAGAGGTAAAGTCAGGAATTTATACTAGGAGATTCAAAAAAATAATAGAATGTCATATACAGATATGAACTTGTGATCTAAAACAAATTTTGAACTCCTTTGCCACTTTATTAGAAGTTTTCTTCATGTCAAAGAGATTCAAAAGCATACATCTAATAAAAAAATTATTTTTTACTCTTTGTGCATTATAATTTTTCGATGGAAGGGGATTCAATGAACCCCCTTCCATCTACTTAGTTCTGCCACTGATCGTAGGAATCTCAAATCTACTTGAGCAAATTATATGATTTATTTCTGCCGACTATACCATTAACTATTCTCTTTGAGCTACAGAGTGTGTTGTTTTAGTTTTCCAGTGTTATAGATTTATAGTGTTGGCCCAAGTGAAGGTTAGTTTTGAAGATTGACAAAGGAACTCAAGCATGAACCAGGTCCATCCCTTGTGTACATAGACACGGGCAGATTCGAGCATGTGGGATGCACGTAAAGGAGATAAATTTAACTTGACATAGTTGATATCTCCTGATCGAAAAGGTTGCATAATTGATAAGGAGAAGGACTCCTTACTCAAAGAGAGCATTATCCAACATAAGGAAGGAGTTAGGAGTTGAGATCAACTAGAACTCTTCCACCAAGAAGAGTAGCATTAGAACTCAGTTATTTCTTCATCTACTAATTCTATATATTGCAGGATATTCTCATTTTACAGGCATGCACAAACGCAGAAGTTAAACAGGAATTGAAAGCAAAATAGTGAGGCATTTTGCAAGCAATTCGTGTGTGATTCAAGTGTGCAAACGTGGAGCTACATGAACCAGATAGAAGAATCAGTAAGTGTCTATCTTTTATTGTAGTTCAATTGCAGTATGTGTTTTCACATTGTACCTTTCAGCTTTATCTAGAGGCAATTGTAATAGATACTCAGAGTATTCAAGTTAGAGTTAACTTGAAGTTGTCGCAACAGTTAGAGATTGTTTGCTATAAGGGATTAGAGTTAGTCCTAGATTTACAAAAGTGTTTTTGTAAATACAGTTTTTGACTCAGCGATTTAGTGAAGAGTTGGGAAAATCCTACTGACAAGTAGGTCGTAATTTTTTCACCTTTTGAGCCAGGTGTTTTCCACGTAAAAATACTTGTGTTCTTGACTTTCCGCATTTACTATTTCAGCAATAGTAGGTTAAGAAACCTTAAAAGAAACAGGTCCTTCCATAATCAGTGTAAGCAAAAAATTGGACACCACACAAATCACCCCTCTTGTGTGGTATTGAAGTTAAAACATCATATAGTATTGCTTGGTTGATGTTTCAATACTGTTAAAGCGTCACACTAGCTGGATCTGGAAAAAGGAAAGAGAACAGACATCAAATGCTTCATCTTCCTCTGAATTTTTTTGTATTTTATTGAACAATTGCATTCAACTGTCTCCTGTATTCTTTGTTTATTGGTACAAAATTTACAGGCTATGAAATCTAATGTACATAGATCCAATTTTACAGTATCGTATGTCACAAAATGTACAAGAAATGATACTAGTGTACATTGAGTAAATTTTAGAGTATCATCTTTGCTTCTGTCATCAGTGTATTCAAACGAATTAAGCAGATTTCTTTATTCTATGCTCAGGTTTCTCTTTGACGTCAGCATGCTTTTAAACCACTTAGCAGAGGATTTTGGTATCCTTGTGAGATTATTCTTGAAGTCTACATAGTATAGTCCAAACCGTACAGTATAACCTGAGTTCCATTCCCAGTTATCAAGTAGTGACCAAACAAAGTAACCTTTGATATTGCAGTTGTCTTCCCTGCATTAAATTAGATTTATGAACAGAATAACCAGGAAATACTTGATTATTCCGAAGCGTAGTAATCTGATCAAAGTTTGAGTATAGGGAAGCCAGTTGACTAGTGAGCACCTTATGGCAGCAGAGAGATTTGAAAGATAGTCTCTGTGGTAAATTATTCTGCTGTCATCTTGTAAAGCATCATTTAATGCGATATGCGATTTGTTAGGTTCATCCACACCTGCAATCAGGACAATTATCACTCATGTTCTGTTTCTTACTTGTGTAAAAATGACATTTCTTACCATTTTCAGTAATAATCACCAACGGGTTTCCATATCTATCTTTGATGTAATTCATTAATTTCCGAATGCCCCAGGGGACAATGCGCAGCCAACCAGATGCAGCCTGGAGGAAGACATGCTCTTTTGAGGACAAAACTCACCACTTGAAGCAAATATAAAGGTGCCACAAGCAATACCTTTTCTCCAATTGCGACTCCACGCCTGAAAGCTGATGTAACAAGGAGTCATCAGTTAATACTTTTGATTTATCATCCAATTGAAATAGCAGTAGCACTTTGATATCTTACGGGTAGTTATCACAGCAGAGTCAGAGTAAGCATCATTCAATACAAGCTTCTTAATCCTAGCTCTATCATTCCGAGCATACAACGTGGTATAATGATTGATGCCAAGAAAATCCAAAGACCCCTTCAGTAGTTTTGACATCTCGGGACTAATCTCAGGCAGTCTTTCTGCCACCAACTTCTGCATTGAAAGAGGATAATTCCCAAGTAGAAGTGGATCAAGGAACCTGAGTCACTTTATTTTCGTTATATCACTACGTTACACACATTATCTTCACCCCCAGTGCATATTATTACAATAAATACATGACTAAAATTACCAGCCAAGTCCAAAATCCATTGCTCTACTTGCAGCAGCTCTGTCCTCTTTGCAATCTGAAAGTGGCTCATACCATTTAGCATCTAATGCTATCCCCACTTTGCCTCCTTGACTTGCCTGGAATACTAGGTGACTAAGAACAGAATGTCCAAATACTAATCTCCTTCTCTTTTTTTAATTAAGTAGTCATTAACATATACCTTGAACTTTTCGTGGTAAGCATGATAAGCAGCAGCATGAGACAACAGAATGTTATGTGCTGCAATATATGGCTCGATAGACGATTTTCCTTTCCTGCAGAAAAGGTGGAAAAGAATAGAGCACCTTCCTGGAGCTTGAACCCCCGAGTCATAACCTTGAATTGTAAAACCGTGAGGCTCGTTAAAGGTGATCCAATGCTTCACTCTATCCCCAAATGCTTTGAAACAAGTAATCGCATATCGTTCAAATTCATGTCTGTAACGAAATAGAGTTTTATCAGATAAAAATATGTACTTTTCACTTCTGAAATATTGTATGCTCGTTAGTATACATACATTATTCGATTGCTCAAAAATCCCTCGTACGAATCTTCAAGCATTTGTGGTAGATCCCAATGAAACAGTGTTGCATAGGGTTGAATTCCTGATATTACAATAAATTGAATATCCTCATATGTATAAAGTTTGGTTTGTACATAGCAAGTTACTTAATGAAACCTTTTTCTAGTAAGGCATCTATGAGATTGTTGTAGTATTGGATTCCTTCTGGATTAGGTTCCCCTGTTCCATCTGTGACATATAATGCTACATGTAAGCTAGGAAGCAAAATAGAAGAAAAATAGTCTCCATAAAAATAGGAGGAAAATGAAGAAAAAAATCTTACTTGGGAATATACGTGTCCAAGATATTGAAAATCTATAGGCATCCATTCCTATTTTCTTCATCAATTCTATGTCACTCTGTAATGTCAAAGTCAATAACGACAAAGCTGAGACTTTTTGGACAACAGGCTCTTTTTTTTGTAGTTTTTTTCCTAGAGAATATCCTGATGTGGAAGCAACTGTTATTCTTATCTTTTAAAGATGATAAGTCCCATGTGTTTTCTCTTATTTTAATCAACCGTTGCTTAATTATGAAATGATTAGGTGACTCTACTTGTCCATAAAGTAGATATTATTTTTCCATCCTCTCCAAATATCGTGTTTCTTTTTTCTCTGGAAAGATAATTCTTGGGCGAAAGCATGTTTACATGTGTTTCTAATAAAGTTTACTACAATATATGAAATTTGAAAAATTCAAAATGAATTGAAATGTCCCGAAAAACCAAGCAAAGAATAACTTTACTATTAAAAAAAAAAAGTAGCTGATAATAAATCAATGTAGCTTAATTAAGGTCCATGATTTTACCTGGAAGCGATGATACTGATCTACTGCTGTGTCCGCATTGCTAAAGTCCAGTATTCTTCCTATGGAATCAGAAACAATATAATATTATTAACTTTTTTTTCTAAAAAAAAAAGACAGATATATTTCATTGAAGGATTAAAACTGGAATTATAAAATGACCTGGTCTCTTGATGAAGGTATCCCATATACTAATTCCCTTGTTTCCTTCATCCACTGCACCTTCAAACTGCAAGAGCAAAAGAAACAGTTCAAAGGGGCATGCAAAAGAAGAACCGCGAAAATAATAATAATAATTAAAGTTTGCGTTAACCTATTTCTTTTTTTTGTGGTAAAAAGAATGAAATCTTTCTAAATTTGGTAACAATTTAGCTTAAACTTACGATTCTACTGGGAAACTTTTTATAAGCACACAAATACTGTGATCCATTTTTGACTTGTTTAGGACTACAAATTCTAAAAAATCTTCAAACAGGTTCACATAAATTGAAACAGAGGATACTACCTGATAAGCTGAAGAAGCAGTTCCAAAAACGAAGCCCTCTGGAAAATCAGAACGGGTGATGGACTCGGAGTTCACATAGAGACATGACAAGCAGATGGTGAAGAAGAGATAAAAGATGATTGTCATGTGGGTTGAGGAGTCCTTTTAGTCTAAATAAAAGTGATGAGCAATTACAATTAAACGTCAAAGTTTGGTTTAGTTGTTGTTAATATATAGAAAAAGAAAGCACAAAATGCCCAGACTTCTAATATATATATATATAGAAAACCTTTGTATCTTCAAGGAAGAGCAAAATAGTTCAGTAGTTTTGGTACAGTATGTTAGCTTGGTTGGATAGAAAATGAGACACTCATCCTTCTCTTGCGCCAGAAATGTAGGGCAATATATAGTTGTTGGGACGATGTGGCATATTTACTCGCGTATTTGATTTTAAATTAAATCGCGATGTATATAAATAACCAATGTTTATATATTATTAGTATTTATTTATTTGGTAGAAAGAAGAAAGAAGAAAGAAAAAATTGGCTGACTCAAGATAAAGTATTGCCTTCTTATGCCATCTTTACACTTTTGCTAACACGTCGTGATCTGGGAGTGACAAGTCTGTATAACCCGCCGATTGGATTCCTACGACTTAAGTGGCCTTTAAGGTTTTCAACTTCTTTGGTGACGATAGTAACTCATAAGAAAGTGTATGGAAAATTAAAATAAAATATTCAATTTTTATTGTCATGACTATAAAATAAAGAGTTTTATAAGAAGAGTTTAGTGGCGTCTGATCTATCCAATTTTATAATTTGACTTTTTGTTCAGTTTTTTTAAAAATAATTTCTTTGGTTGAGTTGAGCCCGTGAATAGAGAGGGGATAAGACTTTTGATGAGCGTGAAATTGCACGGAAGTATGGAGGATGTAATTGCGATTATATATGATACCGCAACTTTAGTAATTTTCGTACGTATAGAGGTGAAGTTGCAACAAATATACGTCAACTCTAGTATTTTTTTCCGGTATGTTTTCAATGTTGTGAAAGCCGAATATATAGAGTGATTAAATCATAACTATTATATTTAAATGTAGCTAATAAATAATAAATGAGACAAGAAAAAAACACCAGAAGTTTACAAGAATCAGCAAAATTTAATTTTCTGCCTAGTCCTCGGACACAATCAACTCACACTTTATTTTGTTCCAAAAATACAAGTGAAATACTACAAGCTAAGAGAGAAATAATACTCAAATATTTTAGAAGATGAGAAGGCAAGTGAGAGAAGCTTACAAATGAACAAAATACTTGCTATTTATAGAAGGGAAATGCCCTTAATAATGTCATGCATGACATCACATAAATTGTGATCATGCAATATAAATGCATGAAAAATACATCTACCAATTTCCTCCTAAAAGGAGTCTTCCAAATGTTCACGCTAGTTCACATTAATCTTGTCAAATTTAACAAATCTCCACCTTGGCAAGATTCCACTCTTTAAATTTTCTTTCACCAATAAATTTTGATTGTTTCTTCAACTTTAATCTTCAAAGTTCAACAATGTTTATCAAGTTCAAACAATGTTGAAATTTGATCGCAGTCACTATTTTTTCTACCATATCTGCAGGATTATATTGTCTGTAGTCCGAATTTTCTGCACCATGACTCCACTTTCTTCTATAATATCTCGTACAAAATGATATCAGACATCAATGTACTTTGTCCTTGCATGATAAACTTGGTTCTTTACTAATCGGATATCACTTTGACTATCACAAAATTATGTGATGCTTTCTTGACCAATACCAAGCTCTCTAAACAACCTTTGAAATCAAATTGCCTCTTTTACAGTCTCCGTAATTGCCATGTACTCTGTCTCAGTAGTAGACAAAGCAATCCTTGACTGCAAAGTAGACTTCCAACTAACTGGTGCATTTGTAAAAGTGAAAACATAACCAGTAGTTGATCTACGCTTTTCCAAATCACCCACATAATCCGTCACAATATCCAATCAGATACTGACTATCTTCCTGCTCAAAATCAATCCAGCATCTACAGTATTACGAATATACCATAGAATCCATTTCACAGCTTGCCAATGTTATTTTCCTAGATCATGCATATACCTGCTTACAACTCTGATAGCATGTGAAATTTTATGTCCTACGCAAACCATTGCATACATCAAGCTACCAACGGCATTCACATATGTTATTCTTGACATATACTCTCATTTAGCTTCATTCTTCGGCGACATAGCAGCACTAAGCTTAAAGTGAGGAGCAAGCAGAGTGCTAACCGACTTCATGTTCTCATTCATGCCAAATCAGTCTATTACTCTCTTCAAGAATTCTTCCTGAGATAGGCAGAGTTTCTTTGAATGTTTATATATTTTTATCTCCATGCCGAGAATTTTTTTCGCCTCACCAAAATCCTTCATCTCAAACTCCTTTCTTTAGTTGAATTTTCAACTTCTCAATTTCCTCTTGACTTTTGGAATCTATCAACATATCATCAACGTATAGGAGAAGATAAATGAATTATCCATCTTCAAAGTTGCGCAGATATACAAAATGATCGTATTCGCTTCTTCTGTACTTTTGCCGCAACATAAACTTGTCAGATCATTTGTACCATTGTCCAGAAGATTGTTTTAATCCGTACAATGATTTTTCAAGTTTGCACACCATATTTTGCTTTCCATCAACTTTAAATCCTTCTGGCTGAGTCATATAGATTTTCTCATCCAAATCTCCATGTAAAAATGCAGTTTTTACATCTAACTGAACTAATTCTAAATTCAACTGTGCTACCAAAGCCAACAAAACTATAATGGAGGAGTGTTTCACGACTGGAGAAAATACCTTATTATAATCAATTCCCTCCCTTTGAGCGTATCCTTTGGCTACCAATCTTGCTTTATAGCGAACATCTTCTTAGTTAGGAAATCTTTTTTTCTTTACAAATACCCATTTGCACCCAATTATTTTCTTTTCCTACGGGGGATTAGCTAATTTTTATGTGTGATTCTGATGAAGGGATTGCATTTCTTTATTCATGGCAATCCTCCACTTATTTTCTTCTAAATTTTGGATTGCATCTTTATAAATGGTAGAAACACCATCAACTACAATTGAGGTTGCACAAGCCACCATCTTTATGAGACGAGCAAGTTTTTTTATTGTTCTTTTTGGCTTGCTGGTTGGTATAGATTCAAGTTGTTGTTGAGATTCCTGAGTCGGAATCTCCCTCTCCACTAGCTCTTCTTCGAAAGAAAAATCTTCTTTGTTTCCTCGTTTTCTCCCTGTGTTGGAAAAACTAATTTTCTCTCGAACTCCACCTGCTTTGAAGCACCATAAGTTTTTTGAAATCTTCAGTTGTTACCTTATATGTTATGGCTGACTCATCAAAGGTAACATCTCTGCTGAATATAATTTTTCTTGTCTGGATACCATAAGCAGTATCTTTCGACTCTGGATGTAATCCATATATATATATATATATATATATATATATATATATATATATATATATATATATAGCTTTCTTTTCTCTCGAATCCAAGTTTGATTCTTTCACATGATAATAAGCAATTGAGCCAAATACATGCAAAAACTATAATCTTTAGCAGTTTTTTCATAAATTTCAAAATGATGTCTTGCCACCAATAGCGGTAGATTGTAGACGATTAATGAGGTGACATGCATATGTTATTGCCTCAGCCTAAAATTCTTTTTCCAAACCAGCATTGGACAACATACACCGAACTTTCCCTAGCAAAGTCCGGTTCGTACGTTCTGTCACTCTATTCTGTTGTGGTGTATTTCTGACGGTGAAATGTCTCAAAATGCCATCATCTTCACAAATATTATTGAAAAGAGAATTTTTGTATTCTCCATCATTGTTTGTACAAAAATATTTTATCTTTCTGCATGTTTGAGTCTCTATCATTGCCTTCTATTTGAGAAACATTTTCAACACCTCATCTTTGATTTTCATCGTATACACCCACACTCTCCGGGACAAGTCATCAATAAAGTTTACAAAATAGTGTTTCCACCTGATGAAGGTGCTTTGGAAGCACCCCAAACATCAGAGGGAACATAATCCAAAATACCATTGGTATTATGGATAACTGTTCCAAATTTAACCTTTGTTTGTTTTCCCTTGATACAATGCTCACAAAACTCCAAATTCCAAGTCTTTACTCCTTTTAACAATCTATGATCTGATAAAATTTTCAAGGATTTCCCTCCAGCATGTCCCAAGAGCATGTGCCATTGCTTGGTCGCTTTTGCCTTCTTATCATCACTGGATTTCACTCTCACTGTTCCAATAACTATACTACCGTGATAGTGGTACATGTTGAAAAAGGACATCAAGATCCTCAACTTGCCACATCCCGAAATATCCTGACCCGTAAAAATTTTCAACTGCAAATTTCGCATTTGACATAATTCATGTCTTAAGCGAAGATGCTAATGACGTATTACTGACATCCGATGTGGACTTTTTATTTTTCTTGTCTCCCAATTTTGCTACAGATGTTAACACCAAAGTAATTCTTTTTCTGTCATGGAAGATCAGGTTATGCTGCAACCACAGAGCATACTCAGATAGAACCTTGGCTCTAGTACCAATTATTGCGGAAGCTGAATGTATAAAGAGTGATTAAATCACAACTACTATATCTAAAGGTAGCTAATAAATAGTAAATGAGAGAATAAAGAAGAACACCAGAAGTTTACGAGGTTCGGCAAAATTTGATTTTCTTCCTAGTCCTCAGACACAATCAACTCAAACTTTACTTCACTCTAAAAAATACAAATGAAATACTACAAGAGAAAAAGAAGACTCAGTTTCCTTAGAAGATGAGAAGGCAAGTGAGAGATGTTTACAAATGAACAAAACTCTTACTATTTATAGAAGAGAAATGACCTTAATAATATCATTCATGACATCACATAAAATATGATCATGCAATGTAAATGCATGAAAATGCATCACCAATTTCCTGCTAAAAGGAGACTTCCAAATGTTCACACTAGTTCATATTGATCTTGTCACAGTCAACACAATCGTTTCTACTTTTTTGGTGTGTGGAAATTTGTGTAAAGACAAGTAAAATTTGAAAAGAGAAGCGCAAAACGTTATTAGCAACGTCTTGAGAAATATCTCTAGTGCCTTGATGACACAACTAATTATTATCAATCTTCTTAATTCTGGTGGCCCTCTCCGCTTAATAATTGAGGAAACCCAAACAAAAACATTCATAAACATTCTGCCGTAGTTCTAGCATGTAACATATAGTCGTTATGAACTTTTTGCGTAGTGTTATGTTGTACGAACGTTAGTATTTGGATTTACCAATATTTTTGTGAACGTCTTTCTTTTCAACACTCGTTCCTTATTAAAAACCAAAGATAAAGGGGAAAAATGTTGTTTTCCTAGGCATATCTATCTTCTATATATATTAGTTTTAACTTGTAAGGATATTTTCCATTTACAGATAGAAAGAGTCTTGGCCCAAGAAAGACAATAGTTTTGAAGATTGACAAAGGAACTCAGAAATAAACCAGGTCCATCACTGGTAGACATAGACACAGGCAGAATCAAGGCACGTGAGATGCACATGTAGGAGATAAGCGTATTCGAGCAGAATAAGATATCTCCTGATCAAAATATTGCAAAAACGATAAAGAAAAGGACTCCTTATTCAATAAGAACAGTATCCGAGATAAGGAGGGATTTAGGAGTTGGGATTGACTAAAACTCTTCCACTAAGGAAGAATAGCATTAGAACTCTAGTTAATTATCTATCTACTAATCATATATATTACAGAATGTTCTTATTGTACAGGTACACACAAAAGTAGAAGATAAACATGAATTGAGAGCAAAATAGCAAGGCAATTTTACAAGCAGTTCGTGTGAGATTTAAGTGTGCAACCTGAAGCTACTTGAACCAGCTAGATGAACCAATTCCAAGTGTCTGTTTTTTATTCTAGTTCATTTGTAGTAGGTAGTTTTATCTTGTACCTTTCAGCTTTATCTAGAAGCATTTGTTATAGGTACTTTGTGTTTTCAAGTTAGAGTTAACTTGAAGTTATCGCAAACAGTTAGAGGCTGGTTTGCCACAAGGGATTAGAGGTAGTCCTAGGTTTACAAAAGATTTTTTGTAAATGCAGTTTTGGCTCACTGATTTAGTAAAGAGTTTTGGGAAAATCCTACTGGGAAGTAGGTCGTGGTTTTTTCACCTTTTGATTCAGATGTTTTTCACGAATCCGCAACAGTAGTTGTAGGAACACATAGAAGAAACATGTCCTTCTATAATCTGTGCATGTGAAAAATTGGACACCACACAAATCACCCTGCCTCCCCTTGTGTGGTATTGAGGTATAAAACATCAATTGGTCTTAGAGCAGGTTATCCTTGAAGAGGCTAACACCTTAGGAGAAGATCAAGATGAGTGCACCACCTGGGAACTGGGAAGGACAATCAACTGCTAGGCATCTACTCTTCAATGGCCAGTACTACTCCTGGTGGAAGAACAGAATGAAAGACCATATAATTGGAGAAGACTACGAACTATGGGACATTGTTACTGATGGTCCCTTGGCTACCATGAAGAAGAATGCTGAAGGAGTAGATATGCCAAAGACAAGAGTTGACTGCACTGCTGAGGACTTGAGAAAGTGGGAGAAGAATGCTAAGGCCAAGAAATGTCTTGTGTGTGAATTTGGTCCAGACGAGTACATCATAATTCAAAGTTGTACCGCTGCTAAGGAAATTTGGGACACTCTGCAAGTGGCTCATGAAGGAATAACTCAAGTGAAGAGGTCTAGAGGAACTCTACTTTATTCTCAATATGAGAATTTCTCTATGAAATAAGGTGATGGGCTATATTCCGTTTTGATGATCTAACAAACTTTTACGTGCCGAACCAGAAAAAGGACCTTATGTGTAAGCAGCACAAGCAGTTAGCTCCAACTCCAGGAATTCCGGATCATTCAGTACGGATGAGGATGGACCAGCTAAGGGACCTGGTCCCTTAGCAGATTCGCAGAATAAAGTACAAGCCAATTTGACAGCGGTAAAAAGTTGTGACAGAAAAGGTGACTTCCTGCTACTGTTCACGCTACATTATAGCAGCAGTGCAGCAGTCACTTCCTAGTGGTTGAGCCGTGTACCTTCAAGATCTTTGACATCCTTCTTGGAATGTGTAATGATGTATAGTATCTTGAATAAAGAAGAACAACATATTCACTTGAGCAATTACTAAGCATATTCAAGCATTAAGTGCTCTCAAGCATTAAAGACTCAAGAGCAAGAAGACAACTCCACTCAGACCTCACACGTGGTTATCAAGCATTGAAGATCTGCCCAGCAATTGAAAGCTCAAGTGTGTCAAGAACAAGAAGACAACTCCACTAAAGAGGACCAGTTTCACTATGTGTCTTAGGTGTCCATTAGTTGAGTTGCAATCTTGTGTGTTGCTTTTTATTGCATTCTTCTTGCTTTCTAAGAAGCCTTGTAATAGGAACTCTAAAACCATACTTCATTCATGATCTTGTGTGACTAGGGTTAGTCATAAGTCAAAGTTTTTTTAGCTAGAAGAGTTACAAAGTAGCTTGTAGTAAGAACTATAAGTTAGTGTGTGAAAGTCTTTGTAAGAGTGCCTTACAAAGTGGCTTGTAATAGTGTAGATTACAAGTTAGTGGAGTTAAAAAACTACAAGAGTAGGTCGTGATTTTTGTCTCCTTAAGAGGGATTTTTCCAAGTAAAAATCCCTTGTCTCTTTACTCGTTTTTAGCACATAATTCTGTGGAAACTAGTAGAGGACCTGGTCTCTCTACTGGTTGGTGGACGCTAACAAAACTTCAGAAGGAGAGACTATCCAAGAGATGTATATAGGTTCACTACACTGACTAATGAACTTAAGTCTCTTAGAAGGATTCTTCTTGAAGAAGATAAAGTTGAGAAGATTCTGACAAGGGTTCTGCCAGTTTCTTGGGAAAGAAAAATCATTGCAATTCAGGAATCTAAGAACATTGCAACTCTTAAACTGGATGAGCTAATTGGAAATCTCACTGCCTATGAACTTAGAAGGCAGACCATGAAGATGGATGTGCCCAAGAAGGAAAGGAGCCTGGCACTCAGAATCACTGAAGGAGTTGGTCTGGAGGAAGATGAAATGGCTATGATCACCAAGGACTTCAAGAAATACCTTATGAGAGGAAAAGTTTCTTCAAGAGGTAGAAACTACAACAAAACAAGGGTAAAAACGACCAATGAGGGATGCTATAAGTGTGGGAAGACTGATCATCACATCAATAGCTGCCATAAATGGGAAATTGAATGGAAAAAGGAAAGGTCTTAAGGAAAAGGTTCATCTCAAGAAGAATAAAGGATCAATGAAGGCTATGGTTGCTGCTTGGGGAGAAAGTTCAGATGAGGAATCAGATGATGAAGACGGAGATGAACAAGCACTTATGGCAATTGGATAATCTTATGAGGAATTTCATGAGGAATCTGAGGTAAGTATAATTCATCTCAAAGACAAAATTAAGTTTTTGTCTAAAGAAAAACTCTCTGAATTATTGCTAGATTTCATTGATGAATCTGACATTATAAATAAAGAAAAGGAACACTGTCAAAAGATTGTGTGATTTTAAAAGCAAAGTGTAAGAACCTGGAACTTAGAGTCAGTGAGACTATGAGTGAGAATACTGCTTTGAAGAACCAGGTTCATACACTTGAAGCAAATATCCTTGAGTTAAAATCTGAAAATCTAAAACTGAAATTAGGAACAAGTAAAAAGACAGCTGATTGCACACAACTCACTCTAGAAGAAAATATAGGAAAATTGAAAGATGAGTTGTATAAGAAGGATGATCAGGTAAGAGTGTTGAATAAGGATCTAGGCAAGTTCAAGCATGAACTAGACAACACTAGTAAGTAGAACAGGTCCTCCGATGCTTTTTCATGGCTACAGGAACATCATAGTAGCAATAAGAGAGGACTTGGCTTTGGGAATCAGCAACCCAAGTGTGATCCCAAAAGTAAGTACCTCACTCTTCCTGAGAACAAGATTTGTACTCACTGTGGTAAGACTGGTCACTATAAAAGTGAATGTAATGCAAAAGAAAAGGCCAGTCAAAGAACAAAAATTTTGTTCAAGGGAAGAGTTGGTTACCAAGTTTGGCTAAAAAGAATTTAATTCATCCTTTTGCATATAGAAAGGGACCCAAACTAGTTTGGGTTCCTAAGACTAACCCTTGATTTACTTTTGTAGGTCCAAGTAAAAGGGAGCAGCCAAATATAGTACATGGATAGTGGCTGCTCAAAGCACATTGACAGGAAGCAAGGACCAGTTCCTTTCATTTGAGGACCTCAAAGGAGGAAATGTCTCCTTTGGAAATGGAAAGAAAGGTGAAATCATTGTGATTGGTAAGTTAGGTAAGAATGACTCTTATTCCATTGAGAATGTCTACTTGATAGACGGCCTAAAATATAGTCTAATAAGTGTATCACAATTGTGTGATAGAGATAACTTGGTAGCATTCACCTTTACTAAATGTTTTGTGATAAATCTTATCAATGACAAGATTGTTTTGTAGGGAAAAAGAGTGAACAATATATATATTGTAGATCTGTCCACACTTCCAGAAAATGAACTAACTTGCTTGAGTGTGATGGACAGTGATCCCCTCCTTTGGCATAAGAGACTTGGACATGCAAGTCTGAATCGGCTCAACAAATTAGTCTCCAAGGACTTGGTGATAGGACTGCCTAACATCAAGTTTAAGGAAGACAAAGTTTTTGAGGCTTGTGTAAGGGGAAGCAGGTAAGATCCTCGTTTAAATGCAAGAAAGTGGTAAGTACCACCAGAATGATGGAACTGGTCCATATGGATCTCTGTGGTCCAATGAGAACATTAAGCAGAAGTGGTAAGAGATATGTGATGGTGATTGTTGATGATTACTCTAGGTTTACCTGGACATTGTTTCTAACATCTAAAGATGAAGAATTTTACATGTTCACTTCTTTTGTTAGAAAAACTCAGAAATAATTAGGAAATCAACTTGCATCAATTAGGTCTGATCATGGCACTGAATTTGAAAATGCTAAATTTGCTGAATTTTGTAATGAGCATGGCATAGATCATAATTTTTCTGCTCCTAGAACTCCACAACAAAATGGATTAGTTGAAAGAAAGAATAGCACACTTGAATATATGGCTAGGACTATGCTTCTTTCTAGTAAACTGCCCCATAGCTTCTGGGCAGAAGCTGTAAATAATGCATGCTACATCATAAATAAGTGCATGACAAGACCTCTTGTAGAGAAGATTCCCTATGAGTAACTTACGGGGAGAAAACCAAATATATCCCACCTTAGGGCATTTGGTTGCAAGTGCTTTGTGCACAATAATGGTAAAGACTCCCTAGGTAAATTTGATCCCAGAAGTGATGAGGGAGTATTCTTGGGATATTCCTCACATAGTAAAGCTTACAAAGTCTATAACAAAAGAACTATGTGTGTTGAAGAAAGTGTTCATGTGATTTTTTATGAAACTAATATTATTTCTGAGAGACAGGAGCATGATGATGAAGAAATTGGGCTGGTTAGAAACTTAAATGAAACCACAGCCCAGACTGAAGCTACACTGGAGGAAGGAAAAGGTGATGGAACAGGTTCATCCATCCCGGGCAACATGACAGAGAGAATAGAATAAAGAGGAAATAATTCTCAAACATCAGCGGAACCTGTCCCTGAACTTGTTCCATAACAACAAACATTGAAGGAACATCAAGGGGAAACCAGTTGTTTGTGAAACCCTACATATATCAAAGTTCTCATCCTATTGAGAACATAATTACCGATCCAACCTTTTGAATCAAAACCAAATCTTCTTTAAAGAATCTTTGTGCTTTTGATGCTTTCTTATCTCTTATTGAACCTAAAAATGTTGATGAGGCTTTGCAGGATGCATACTAGGAAAATGCAATGCTAGATGAACTCAACCAATTCGAAAGGAGTCAAGTTTGACATCTGGTACTAAGACCCTTGGATAGATTAGTAATTGGCACTAAGTGGGTCTTCAAAAACAAACTTGATGAAGATGGAACAAGGCAAGATTTGGTGGTTCAAGGATATATTCAGGAGGAAGGCATAGACTATGATGAAAATTTTGCTCCAGTGGCAAGGCTGGAAGTTATAAGACTCCTCATAGCCTTTGCTGCTTACATGAAATTCACTCTTCACCAGATGGTGCCTTCCGGAATGGCTATCTAAAGGAAGAAGTGTTTGTCAAGCAACCTCCAGGGTTTGAGAACAAGAAAAAGCCTGATCATGTGTACAAACTTGACAAAGCACTTTATGGACTCAAGCAAGCTCCAAGAGCATGATATGAAAGATTATCAAAGTTTTTGCTAGAGCATGACTACAAGAGAGGTAAAATTGACCGCACTTTGTTCTTGAAAGAAAAAGGTAAAGATTTCTTGGTAGTTAAGATATATGTAGATGACATAAACTTTGGAGCAACTACTGATAAGCTAAGTAAAGAATTTGCTAAACTAATGGGGAGTGAATTTGAAATGAGCATGATGGGTGAGCTTAATTTCTTTTAGGGCTTACAAATTAAACAAAATTCAAATGGAACTATGATCCATCAGCAGAAGTATGTAAAAGAGTTGCTTAAAAGGTTTAAAATGGAAGATTCCAAAGAAATCGACACTCCTATAGGAACTGCCACAAAGTTAGATATAGATGAACCCGGTTCATCTGTTGATCAGAAGTTGTATAAGGGAATGATTGGTTCATTATTGTATCTCACTACTAGTAGACCTGACATTGTTTTCAGTGTAGGCCCATGTGCAAGATCCCAGGAAAATCCAAAGGAATCCCACTTGACTGTTGTCAAAAGAATCTTGAGATACCTAAAAGGCACCACTGATAATTGTCTTGGGTACCCAAAAGGTAGTAGTTTTAATCTTGTGGGATATGTTGATGCTGACTATGCAGTTTTTCTTGTGGATAGAAAGAGCGCCTCAGGTATGGCACATATTCTTGGCTTATGTCTTGTGTCTTGGGCCACCAAAAAGCAAAAATTCTGTGGGTCTATCTACTGCTCAAGCTGAGTATGTTGTTTCTGCCTCATGTTGTGCTCAATTATTATGGATTAAACAACAATTGATGGACTTTGGAATCGATGTTGGGTGTATACCTATCTTTTTTGATAACACTAGTACAATTAGTATGACCAAGAACCCCGTTCATCACAAGAGAACTAAGCACATAGATGTTAAACATCACTTTTTAAGGGACAATTATGAGAAGGGATTGATAAATATAGAGTTTTGTGCTACTGATAAGCAGACTGCTAACATATGTACAAAAGCATTGAGTAGAGAGCATTTTGAAAGGCTTGGTTTAGAATTAGGGATTATTAAGATCACCTAATTGAACCAGTTTAGAATGTACATGAAAAAAAATTGGTTAGAAAATCTAAAATTTGTGTAAATAACTAGAATAATCTTTGCTCAGTCTCATATTGTAAATAGTATACTCCTATGCCATATTTTAATATGACTTACTGGTCTCTAATAAAATTTTCTCTATTTTTGAAAATTGAGACATGATCAAAAGGATTCTTAGTGAAGAACCTGGTTCATCGGTGTTGATTCATCTGAAAAACGAGGTATGTGTTCTACACTCTGCACAATTTGAAATACTAATATTTAAATCATGAGCAGAATTCTATCCAAGTCCAAAATCTTCCAAAGCCTATCAAATAAAGATTTGAACCAGTTCTTTTTTGACTAAAGAATCATCACCATATTAAAACACCTAGATTCTAGGGGAGCTATAACCGTCACTTCGAACTAAAATTGCAGGGTGATTAGACTTCTAATTGACCACAAAAAGTTGCCGTTGTGTATTAATTACACTTCTTCTTTAAATCCCTCATCATAATCTCTGAAAATTCTTCATTATTTCTGAAAACCGTCGAAACCCTTTCTTCTCTCTTTGCCTTCGAATTCTATTCAAGTTTTTTTCTTCATCACAAAACCATACCCAAAATGTCTAACCCATGGAATAATACTGGTACTCCTCCACCCCCTACTCCTTCCTCTTCCTCCACAACCCCTCAACCTAGTGCTACCCCCCAACCTAGAAAAAAGAGAGTCAAAATGCTTGCTAGAAAAACAGTGGCCAGCGGTGCGCTATCACGAAAATTAAATGCCCCGCTTCAAGCAAGCCAAGCCCAAGACTCACAAAATTTGAGTCTCTTTCAAATCAGCAACTGAGGGTAGGGCTGTGCACGGATCGGATTGGATCGGATTTAGCATATTTCGGATTCGGATTTCGGAT